>JANUWF010002610.1:0-88756 GCA_026120185.1 Voacanga thouarsii
TGAATTTACTTTTTGTTTGTGCACGATTTTCGTTTGGAATAGCACTCCATTGTGTTTAAATAAGTGATCCATGTGAATGGTGGTCTTTCACAAGAAGGTATGGATCACGGGTTATTTAACACATAAACATTTGTTCTTAACCTATTGATGAGACTGGGAACCTCATCATGTTTAGGTTATTATGTTATGAATTCCAAATGGGGAATGGCTTACCTTTAGCCGCTGGGTAGTCCACTCACTTCATGACATAAGCGTATTTCGAATACGTAGAACAGACCCGTAGTAGTGGTTTCTCAAAGTACTATATGGTAGAAACCTAGACTACTACCGCTACAGCAGTGGACTAGTACTCTACGACTTGAGTATGAGTTGGTGGTCTAGCGAAGCCGGAAGCATATACTTTGATTTGCTGTAGTTGAGGTTCTATCATAGGGCCAATATACTTGCATGTTGGGTATGTGTGACTAGTTAGTTAAGACAGACTTATACAAGATAGTTTCGCACTATATCGCCCCTTGTGGTTGTCCGAATGGTCTAAATTATCCAGGGCCCCGGGAAACACGACTTGGATGTTTGCTTTAGGGTAGCTCCCTTGGAAAGCTGAAACACTCCAGAAGTCGTGGATCATTGGACTAGAAGCCTAAGGATGGTAGATGTCATTTAGAGGGGTGTTAGTACACTTCTTCCTCTCTAAATGTACGGCGATGTGTAGAGGGGTATTTTAGTCATTTCACCCGTAGGTCTGAGACTTTGCGAATGCAAAGATTGTCCTTGGGGTCAATATTTCCTTATGGTGATATTAGGAAATATTTAAAATGCAAAATACAGCCTATTTATATAGCAGGGGTATTTTGGTCATTTTAGCAGCCCAAGGCGATGTGTCTTTTTGGTCCTCTGGATAGCCCGTAAGTCCTAACTATTTTTGGGTTGAGGAATTGGTCTCGCTTGAAGAGGATTTTATTTTATTTTGTTTTATTTTATTTTATTCAGAAGTCTAATTTATTATCGGACTGGAATAAAATAAATAAATAAATAAATAAAATAGGAGTTGAGAGAAATTAATTATCTAGTTTATTTGGTTAATTAATTATTCAGTGGCCTAGGTCCAAAGATGAATAATTAAGAAATTAACCTGGGCTTAAACTAGGGGAAATAATTAATGTTTAATTATTTATTAGGTTATTTATGTAGGCTCAAGAAATAAATAATTAAAGATTAATTATTATGGTTCATTTGGGCTCATTAATTATTTATTGGGTTACTTATGTAAGCCCATAAAATAAATAATTAATATTTATTATTTTGGGCCTTTTGGGTCCAAGAAAAATAATAAATATTTATCTGGCCCAATAGCTTGGACCTTAGGGTTTTTTCCAGATACTGCTAAGAGGAGTTTAAGGTTAGGCCAAACCGTTTCTCAGATAACATCCGGATATTTTGAAATCCCTGGGATATGTTTATCGTAGATTGAGAGACCTAATTTTGGCTAAATATAAACAACTCTTTGAAAAGAAAAAAACCCTAATTTTTCCTTGGCCAAGGAGACTCTCACGTGAGTCTCTCTCTCTCTCACAAAAGCTCTCTTCTTCTTCTTCTTGTTTTTCTCTTTGTTCTTTGCTAATCAATAGCGAACGAACCAAGGAGAATTGAGACCCTTCCTCTTCACCATAGTGTTCACCGACTAGAGGTTAGGCCGAGGAATATCCCGAGAGCCGGAGAGCTAAGCGTTAATGCAAACAAGACGAAGTCGAAGGCTAGCGGGTGTTCAACCTAAGCTCCTTCAACCGTGCAAAGCGAGGCGATTCCAGCCGTTCAATCCGCTCTTACTCAACCTAGAAGGGTTAAGGAGCGCAAAGGTATGATCTTCACGCTTCCGCATGGCCTTTATGGCTCGCGTTTAATTTTTTTTTTGTCTCTCGTTTTTTTCCGTCCATGGCTCCCTCGTTCTGCGTTTCACCATCAAAGTGGTATCGTAGCCATTGGTTTTGATCAATATAGGGAGCATGGTAGTTAATAAAATGGAGAAGATGATTATACCTGTGATCCTTCGCTGTTTTGGTATGGGATAGGCTTGATGTAAGCTTCACAGATGGAAGCATAGGATCTCTCGTAAATTTTTTTTGGCTTTGGTGTTTTAATCGTGTAAACCCAATTTTAATGGGTATAGGCGGTTGTGTTTTTGTTTTGGATGTTTTTTGTAAGTAAAAATGTCCAAAGAAGCCAAAGAAATAAGAAAGAAATCGAAAAAGGAAGCTTCTGCAAATTCGCGCGGACAAGTGGAAAAACGAAGAAGATGACACTGCTCATAAGCCGCCGAGCCGAGCCGAGCCGCAAGATCTCGTGGAGTGGAGCCGTGCCGCCGGAGCCGCGAAGCCGAGCCAATTGCGTGTGAATTGAAGCCGAATCAATTTGATTTGAGCCGATGAAATTGCGAACTGAAATTCAATTCCGCGCGCGGTCGAAGTCGGACGGCGTGCCATTCGGATAAAGGCGCGGATCCTTCGCGGGTCGGCAGCAGAGTGCAACCGGTTGCGGGTCGCGGCGCGGATCAGCTCCGTGGGTCGCGCGGCGTGCGATCTGGTGCGGCGCGGTGCATTGCGGCTGCGGTGGACCGCAGGCCATTCAGGCGCGGATCCTGTGCGGCCGGTGCAGTGGACCGCCAGCCATTTTTTGGCAATTTTTTTTATTTTTTTTTCTTTTTCGTTTTGGGGTCCCATACTGAGTAAGTTAATATTTTTGCAATATTTATATTCTTGGAATATATTTGCATGAAAAATATTAGTAAGGGATTTTAGGATTAAACAAGATCATTAATTAATTAATTAATGTGTTTAATTCTATTATTTGGGCACTTAGGTTTAAAAATAGAAAAGCATGAAAACGTTTATTGTTTTCTAGCATGCTATTTTTTTTTATGTACCTATGTGTGCTTTTCCTCAAAGACCAAAGTCTTTGGGAACCTTTTGTTTTGGCAAGGAAAAATATTTTTCTTTAAAAACTAAATGGTTATTTTAATTGGTACAAAAATTAATCCTTGAATATTTTCTCAAAGGATTTAATCCTTGACATAGAAAATATATTGGATTTAGATATTTTTGTAACTTAAAATGGAGAGCCATTTTGTTTTGTTTTGGACTAGAAAAATGATTTTGTCAAATAAACTTGAGACCAAAGTCTCTAGAAAGTTTTAATTGGAAATTTTTGAAATCATTAAGTTTTAACTTATATAAAATTAGTCCATGGAGGAAATCTCTCAAAGGATATAAGCCTTGACATAGAGATTTTATTGGACTTAGATATTTTATTTTTGAGTTAAGAAAAACTTAATGGAAATTTCAAAAGGATATTTTCCATAAAACCTTAATTTTAAAAGACTAAGTGGGAGAGGGGTTCCAACGGCCCCACGGCTTCCATCACGGTCCTTATTAGAGATCGTGGATCCCCTCGCGTCACCCTGGGAGTGAACCCGTATAGGATGGGGATACCACAAGGATCTAGATCTAATGGAAGGATGTAATTAATAACCCGGGCACGTACTATGATCGGCCAGCCCACGTTGGAGGTTATAGTGCGAGGTATGTCCATAGGAAATGAGAGGAAACGGCCATCCCACGATGGAGTTATTCTCTAGACCATTACCTAGAAGGGAAATTAATTTGTGGTGGTTAATACACTTAGCTTAGGAAACCGTTAATCTTCCCAAGAAGCTATGTCAGCTTTTCCTAAGAGCCAAATTATTTTCATGCACAAATTTCATTTTGTTTTCACAAACTAATTTCTTTCTTTTATTTTCGATTTTCGTAAATGGTGGGAGGTTCTTTTAGTCCATTGGCCGTTATTCTCGTGGAGAATAAGTTAACGGGTCCAAACTATGTGGACCGGAAAAGGAACTCGGACATAATACTCACAAATCGAGGAGTATAAGTATGTCCTTTACGAAACCTCGCCCCGTTATCTGGGAAGGTTCCACCGCCGAAGAGCGAGAGGCCGAAAAGGCATGGAAGAAAGTCGACGAAATGGCACGTTGCTATATGTTAGCTTCCATGTCTAATGTGCTCCACCAAAACACGAGCACATGGCTTCCGCATATGACATAAGTCAATCGTTGGCAACTATGTTCGCATGACAAGAGCCGGCCCGCAAGGCAGAGGCTCTTCGAACAATTGTAAACACTAAGATGGCCGAGGGAGCATCGATCCGAGAGCATATGCTCAAGATGATTGCCGCTTTCGAGGAGGCAGAAATCTTAGGGGCTGTCATTGACCCCGAGAGCCAAGTGGACATGGTTCTCGAATCTCTACCGGGCTCTTTCACTCAGCCTCAAGTTAAACTATAACATGAACAAGTTGAACATGAGTTTGATCGAACCGATGAAGGAGCTCCGTATGGCGGAGAAGGTCATGAAGCCGCAGCCTAAGGCCATGATTGCTAAGGCCTCTTCTTTCAAGAACCGGGCCTAAGCCCGTAAAGTTCAAGAGGAAGAAGGGGAATGCAAAGAGTCTCACCTCAAGAACCAGCCCAAGGACAAACCAAAGGGCAAGTGCTTCAAGTGTGGAAAGAAGGGACACCGGAAAAGGAGTGTCCAGATCTTCAGAGCCAAGAAAAACCCCACAGGTAATGTTTACTATCTAGAGTCCATATCAATGGTAGGATCAACTTCCACTTGGATTGTTGATTCAGAGCCACCGATCATATCTCGTAACTCCTTGCATGGGTTTAGGAAGATAAGAAGACTCAAGAAGGGCGAACATGGGCTTCGAGTGGGTAATGGAGCACAAGTCCTGGGCCCTTGCAATGGGAGAGCTGGATCTTATTTTTGATTGTAATAAGATAGTGGTTTTAAAAGACATTTTATATGTACTCGGTTTTCGTCGAATTTGATTTCAGCTTGCAAAACTTATTAATCAAGGATATTCTCAGATCTTTCCATTCTCGGTATTTCTATCAAGAGAGATGGAGAAATTTTATGTACTGGGCACATGTATGGAAATTTGTTCTTTTTAAACCCTATTAATAACCAATCAAATAACGCTCTGTCTCGAACCTTTAACTAAGAAGAGAAAGACCAATATCAATGATTCATACCTTTGGCATCCGAGGTTGGGTCATATTAACTCAACCAGGATTCAGCAGGCTAATCCATGATGGGCCTTTGGGCTCATTGAGATTGGAAAGTTGGCCTCAGTAGTGAATCCCGCCTCGATGGGAAAAATGACCAAAAGGTCTTTTACACCAAAGGCGGATAGAGCCAAGGAGGTGTTGAGTCTTGTTCACACCGATGTGTGCGGTCCATTGTCTACACCAGCCTAGGGAGGTTTTGAGTACTTCATCACGTTCACGGATGATTGTACGAGGTATGGTTACATTTACCCGATGAGACGCAAGTCCGACTCTTTGACAAGTTCAAAGAGTTTAAGGTCAAGTGGAGCGTCTGACATGTAAATTAATCAAAACCTTACGATCGGATCGTGGTGGAGAGTACCTCCTAGGTGAATTCAAGGACTACATGGTACATCATGGGATAGTATCCCAGCCTCTCTGCGCCGGAACCCCCAACAGAATCGGAGTAGCCGAGAGAAGGAACAGGACGTTGATGGAAATGGTCCGAAGCATGATGTCTCATGCTACTCTTCCAGTTGTCCTTTCGGGGATATGCCCCGGAAACAGCGGCATATATTCTCGAACTTGGTGCCTTCCAAGTCAGCACCTAGGACTCCCTATGAGATGTGGACCGGGCGTAAGCCAAGTCCGAATCATCTCAGGATTTGGGGGTGTCCAGCCTTATGTACCGATCAAGGGAGACAAGTTGGAACCAAGATCGAATTATGCTATTTTGTTGGGTATCCAAAAGGGACAAAAGGAGGCTACTTTTATCATCCTAAGGAGCAGTAAGGTACTAGTCAAGACTAATGCTAGATACTTGGAAGATGATCAAAGTACTTCCACTAAAGGTTCAACGAGGTTGGAACTCGCAGGAGAAGTTATCTATGGAATCAACTTCTACCGACCCGATTTTGGAACAAGAAGAGGCACAGCCTCAAGAACTCGTACAAATGGAGCCTCGTCGTAGTGGGAGAGTGTCTAGGGTTCCGGATAGATGGACTCGGAGAAGCCTTTGAGCCGGTTTCCGACCATCGTGAACAAGACCCCGCTAGATACGAGGAGGCTATTGCCGATGCCGATGCAAATCGTGGCATGAAGCAATGAAAGCCGAGATTGAGTCTATGTACCTCAATCAGGTTTGGGATCTTGTAGCTTCACCTGAAGGGATAAAACCCATTGGGTGCAAGTGGGTATACAAGAGGAAGAGAGGAGCGGATGGGAAGGTGGAAACCTTCAAAGCTAGGCTTGTGGCGAAAGGGTATACTCGTAAAGAGGGTATCGACTATGAGGAAACCTTTTCCCCGTAGCCATGCTTAAATCCATTCGCATCCTCCTTGCCATCGCCTCGTCACTATGACTACGAGATATGGCAAATGGATGTCAAGACGGCATTCTTAAATGGCCATCTTAGCGAAGACATCTATATGTCCCAACCGGAAGGCTTCATTGTCGAAGGCCAGGAACACATGGTTTGCAAGCTTAAGAAGTCCATTTATGGACTTAAGCATGCATCAAGAGCATGGAACATTCGTTTTGATGAGACTCGTAAAGTCTTATGGTTTTATTCAAAACGAAGATGAACCATGCGTGTACAGGAAACTTGAAGGCATCAATGTGGTTTTTCTTGTCCCGTATGTGGATGACATTCTACTCATTGGAAATGATGTAGGGACATTGTCATCTACAAAGGTTCGGCTGTCTAGTCAATTCAAGATGAAGGACTTGGGAGAAGCCACCTACATTCTCTGGATTAGGCTTCTTAGAAATAGGAAGCAGAGAATGTTAGGATTATCCCAAGCGACATACATTGACAAGATGTCGGCCAAGTACAAGATGGACTCATGCAAGGGAGCTCTAATCCCTTGCGTACATGGGTTGTCATTTTCTTCGAAGGACCGTCCTAAGTCTCAAGAAGAAAAGGACAGAATGAGTAGGATTCCCTACGCTTCGGCGGTGGGAAGTCTCATGTACGCCATGTCGTGTACTAGGCCGTATATCCGCTTTGCCGTGGGCTTAGTTAGCAGATATCACTCAAACCTGTGGAGGTTCATTGGCAAGTCAGTAAAGCATATTCTCAAGTACCTCAAGGGAACGAGAGATTATATGTCGGTTTACTGTGGTCGATGATTTGGTTCCTCGCAGATACACGCACTCGTACTTCCGAGCGGATAAGGATGAGAGAAAATCCACTAGTGGATATGTCTTCACCTTGTCTCGGAGGAGCAATTTCATGGAGGAGTATCAAGCAATCTTGTATTGCCGACTCAACCATGGAAGCCGAGTATGTGGCAGCTTCTGAAGCGTCCAAGGAAGCAGCCTGCTCCTAAGTTTCTTTCGTAACTTGGAGTCGTACCACATATGGATAGGCCGGTTGTGATGTATTGCGACAACACCGGAGCAAAGTGTCGCAATCTAAGGAGCCTCTGAACCACAAGAAGGGGAAACACATCGAGAGGAAGTACCACCCGATCCGGGATTTCATCCAGAGACTGGAAGTCGTGGTGGAGCATATTACCTCGTAAAACAATCTAGCAGACCCATTCACCAAGCCTTTGGCCGAGAGAGTCTTCAAGAGACACTTAGACGCCATAGGGGTGGGCACCTATGGACTTACCTAGTCTTAGAGTGCAAGTGGGAGATTGTTGGATTGTATGCCCTCTTAGACTAGGTTTCGATGTAAAATCGAATTATTTAATAAAAGAATTTGTTTTCGAAAATTGTTTGTGAATTTACTTTTTGTTTGTGCACGATTTTCGTTTGGAATGCACTCCATTAGTGTTTAAATAAGTGATCCATGTGAATGGTGGTCTTTCACAAGTAAGGTATGGATCACGGGTTATTTAACACATAAACATTTGTTCTTAACCTATTGATGAGACTCGGGAACCTCATCATGTTTAGGTTATTATGTTATGAATTCCAAATGGGGAATGGCTTACCTTTAGCCGATGGGTAGTCCACTCACTTCATGACATAAGCGTATTTCGAATACGTAGAACATGACCTCGTAGTAGTGGTTTCTCAAAGTACTATATGGTAGAAACCTAGACTACTACCGCTACAAACGTGGACTAGTACTCTACGACTTGAGTATGAGTTGGTGGTCTAGCGAAGTCGGAAGCATATACTTTGATTTGTCGTAGTTGAGGTTCTATCATAGGGCCAATATACTTGCATGTTGGGTATGTGTGACTAGTTAGTTAAGACAGACTTATACAAGATAGTTTCGCACTATATCGCCCTTGTGGTTGTCCGAATGGTCTAAATTAGCCAGGGCCCTGGGAAACATGACTTGGATGTTTGCTTTAGGGTAGCTCCCTTGGAAAGCTGAAACACTCCAGAAGTCGTGGATCATTGGACTAGAAGCCTAAGGATGGTAGATGTCATTTAGAGGGGTGTTAGTACACTTCTTCCTCTCTAAATGTACGACGATGTGTATAGGGGTATTTTAGTCATTTCACCCGTAGGTCTGAGACTTTGCGAATGCAAGCATTGTCCTTGGGGTCAATATTTCCTTATGGTGATATTAGGAAATATTTAAAATGCAAAATACAGCTATTTATATAGCAGGGGTATTTTGGTCATTTTAGCAACCAAGGCGATGTGTCTTTTTGGTCCTCTGGATAGCCCGTAAGTCCTAACTATTTTTGGGTTGAGGATTTGGTCTCAGCTTGAAGAGGATTTTATTTTATTTTATTTTGTTTTATTTTATTTTATTCAGAAGTCTAATTTATTATTGGATCGGAATAAAATAAATAAATAAATAAATAAAATAGGAGTTGAGAGAAATTAATTATCTAGTTTATTTGGTTAATTAATTATTCAGGGCCTAGGTCCAAGTATGAATAATTAAGAAATTAACCTGGGCTTAAACTAGGGGAAATAATTAATGTTTAATTATTTATTGGGTTATTTATGTAGGCCCAAGAAATAAATAATTAAAGATTAATTATTATGGTTCATTTGGGCTCATTAATTATTTATTGGGTTACTTATGTAAGCCCAGAAAATAAATAATTAATATTTATTATTTTGGACTTTTTGGGTCCAAGAAAAATAATAAATATTTATCTGGCCCAATAGCTTGGACCTTAGGGTTTTTTCCAGATACGGTTAAGAGGAGTTTAAGGTTAGGCCAAACTGTTTCTCAGATAACATCCGGATATTTTGAAATCCCGGGATATGTTTATCGTAGATTGAGAGACCTAATTTTGGCTGAATATAAACAACTCTTTGAGAAGAAAAAACCCTAATTTTCCTTGGCTAAGGAGACTCTCACGTGAGTCTCTCTCTCTCACAAAAGCTCTCTTCTTCTTCTTCTTCTTGTTTTTCTCTTGTTCTTTGCTAATCAATAGCGAACGAATCAAGGAGAATTGAGACCCTTCCTCTTCACCGTAGTATTCACCGACTAGAGGTTAGGCTGAGGAATATCCCGAGAGCTGGAGAGCTAAGCGTTAATGCAAACAAGACGAAGTCGAAGGCTAGCGGGTATTCAACCGGAAGCTCCTTCAACCGTGCAAAGCGAGGCGATTCCAGTCGTTCAATCCACTCTTACTCAACCTAGAAGGGTTAAGGAGCGCAAATGTATGATCTTCACGCTTCCGCATGGCCTTTATGGCTCGCGTTTAATTTTTTTTATCTCTGTTTTTTTCCCATCCATGGCTTCCTGTTACTGCATTCACCATCATTATTTACCAATCCAATTATGACATTCTCCATGTGAAACCCCAGTTGAAACCAACCTTAGAGTAAGGGGGGGTTGGGATGCATATCATATTTTATTGCATGTTTAAATATATTTTATATGATTTTATGTACTTTGGATTTGTGATTTGTAGCCTAGAAGGTTTAATTGTGGTTATTGAGTAAGAATAGCAAAATGGTAATTTTTGCTTGAGGTGAAAATAGGGAGATAGCTTGAGGATTAAATAGGAAAAATATTTGGGAGAGAAAATAAGAACAAGAATTGTTGTAATTTAGTGGTTAGAGCTTTGGAATTAATTTTTAAGGTCTTGGGTTCAAATTTCATCATTGGAGTTTTAGTATGATTAAATTTTATTTTTGTTTGGGAAGGCTATATTTTCGGCCTTGTATGCTTTAGGGAAGAGTAGAGGTGTTATCCTAGGGGAGACATGATAGGAGTATCCTTATCCTACTCTTGTGCCCTACAAAAATTTCCAAGGGAATTCATACCCTTCTTGATCCTTAGTTATCTTACTTCTCAATTCATTAGAATGTTCAATTTATTCAAGCCAACTTCATTCCAGAAAATTCAAGCAAAGTGCTGTGGCTTTGAAGGTTCAAAAATGTCTAAGAGTAAGACATCTTGTGGGCCAAAATTGGGTAGGAGTTGTGGAAGGTTCCCAAGAGATTAATCTTCATGGTTGAACCTTCAAAACTCTACCTTAACTATATTCATTTTCTTCATGAAGTAATTAGGAATTTTTTTCAGCTTCTTATTCAGTCCAAGTGTTGAAATTTTCAGTCATCATTCCCTCTCAAATGCTGCCAGAAAAATAGCCCTCTTGACCAGCTTAAAGTCTAAAATTATGAGGCCGAAACCGGACTGCACAAATGTTGTGCAAACCAGAAAATTTTCTGGGAAAATTCGCAGCTTTGGTGATCCTAAACCAAGCTGTTTTTTTCTAATTTTCATCCAACACCTTAGCCACGTTTTTCCTCCATAAAGAAGGATGGAAACCAGCCTTGAAAGATCTCTGAATGCCTCTTCAAATCCTCTACAAACTGACTGGAAAATGGCAGCAAAAGCTGCCCAGAAAATTCCAGCAACTAGCGAAAATCTGTACAAGAATTTTTTCAGCCTTGCTCCATCTTCGGCCTTGTCCGAAACCTTCCTCATTTTTCTATAGTAACTTTCCTTGAACAGTCATGAACTGAGCTCCATCATCTTCTCCAACCTTCTGCTCGAAAAACCTACCCATGGTTGCCCCTAAAATATCTCCCATAATTACTCCAATCAAGCCATTGATTAAAGACCAAAATTCCAACAAATATATTTAGTAAACTTCCATAAAACATCCCTTAAACAACCAGACATTCCTTCACCATTGTACTCCCTCTTTTTGGTCACCATTAAGCCCCTTCAAACAGCTTTCATTCCAGCAAAATCCCTAGCCATCCAGTCGGCTATTAGAGCTTCCAAAAGCTCTCCTCCATTGAAGATCTTCTTACTATATTTTGTTTCCAAAATTGATTCCCTAAAATATTCTTTTTGGATTCCAAATAATCAGCCTTCCTTTTTCCTCTCAAACCAGAAAATTCAATTGCCAAAACTCCCTCAAACAATTCGGCCACTCCTTCCCTCAGAATTTCGGCTAGCTTTAACCAAAATTCTCTCCATTCTCTTCAACCTTTAAGAACACCTACTAGCATCCATACGCCTAATACCACTCCAATCTTCTCCAAAAACTCCAAATCACACCTACTCCACCCCTTGAAACCACTTTTGCAATTTTTAACATCAAATACCAAAATCCAATTCTCTCTTTTGGATCGAAAAATCAGTATTTTTGTGAAGACTCAAGAACATCTTCTAGGTAAGCATGATCAATCACACCACCTTCTCTCATCTTCAACTTCTAATGAATATATGTATTTATAAACATGCTAATGGACTCTCTTTTCCTCTTCTCTCTCTCTCTCTCTCTCTCTCTCTCTCTCTCTCTCTCTTGGCCGAATGCTCTCTCTCTCTCTCTTAGCCAAATGGTTTCTTCAATCATGGCCATGGTTCCTTCATCTCTCTTGGTCGGATCAAGTCTCCTAGGAGTTAGATCCCTTCGAAACTACTCCAAGGTAGTCATCAATCAAGTAAACCTCTTCAACTCTCTCTTTAAATTCTAGATTAATATCTCTAGGATGATATTTGAAGGAGATGGATTATGATTAGGGTTTGAGCATGTGTTGTTGTGATGAGTTGTGATTGAAGTATGAATAAATGTGTGTATATGATGGAGATGGGATTGATGCATGAGTTCATTGTCTTAGTTGATTGTATGGCATTTTTAGGGTTTAATGCATATCTCCATGTCGTGAATAGTATATGTGATCAAGCATGTTAGAGATTATGTCACATTTGGTGAATAGGGTTTATGTTCATGTATGATTGTTAAAGCCATGATTATGTTTATATTAGTAGAGTTTGGATCATGTCTTGATAAATTTAGATTTATGCCTTTATTCATGATTTGGATGGTTTGATGAATTGGAGTGGAGTATATGATTGTGGTTAGCAAGTGGAAATATGATCATGACCTTGTTGTTCCTAAACTAATTTTATTTCATCAATAAAATGATTAATACTATGACTTCTTCTAGTAAATTTTGAAAACCTTAGGAAAATGTGAATTTGTTCATATATATAAAATAGTGATATTTTAGTCAAATAAATGATAGCTTTTATTAAAGAAATAAAATATATAGATATTATATAGAATAATAATATCAAATAAAGCCTTTTATATAAGTAATCATAATAAGTGAAATATTAATTTTGTAAGTCTTATATTCATAAATACTATTAAAATTTATTTATTATCTTTTAATCAAAACCTATTAAAATTTACTTACAACTAATTTTAGTTACTAATTATTTTCTAACAATTAATTATCAATAGATTATTATTTTAAATAATTACATCTAAGTCCTAGGACCTTTCATCAAATAAACCCCAATTTACTTTTAGCAAGATTTAAACTTTCAACTTATAGTACCTATTTTCCAAACTCTAGTTATTTTAATATCAAGCTCGAGTTATTTTATAAACCCTTTTATTTGTTATCTAGCCTTAAAGCTTGGGACACTAGGGATATGATGGTAGTAAGTTGAGCTAGTTTTATTTATGAAAATGAATCTTTGGCTTGAGTATGATTATGGCTCATGTTTAACCCAGGCGGGGTTAAGTCAACTGTTGGAGACCGTTACTTTGAGCAAGGATTAGGTAAGCTCCTGCATAAAAATCGTTTGATGCAAAATGATTATTATGGCAAGCCAAATGTAGAGTGTATGGACACTCACTTTTGTAAAGATAATTGAGGATTGTCCTCTTTCCTCATTTTAGTCAAACAAATTATTTAAAAAAATCAATGAACAGATTTACTCAAATCCTAAAATTCTTTCTAAAACTGATTTTAACAAAGATTTTGGAAATCCTTAATTGTCATTTTCAAGTGGAACTATGTTTTGTTCATTTTTCCCCAAGTGGGATTAATTACGTTGAGTATTCAATAAGGGTAGACTGCTAGGACTAGTCTTTGAAGGGTTAGGGTAAGTCTCTCAGTAGGTGGCCACCTCTGAGGGGTGAGTCCTTCCCGGATAAGATGTCAATCCAGTAGGTCGTGCCGGTCCGAGCTAGCAGTTTTCAGTCAAGTAGACTGTGTGTTGCCGGAATGGACAACCGGTTTTGTTTGGATATAGAGAAGGAGGAGTATCTTACTCGGTAGGCCGATCACCTACCTTTTATCAGTCTGCACAAAGTGTGGCATTCTGACCGTTGTATGGTTATGGGGCCCAACGTGTGGTAACCCATGACCACCTTTTTGAGTGGTTGATTTTATTGTACATGTATGGCTGGAAAAGCCAAAACACCATTCTTGAGTTTGACTGTTGTTTATTGCTTGCCAGTATTTCTCTTATGAAGATTTTATACTTTGCATCCATGAACTGTTTTCACTGGACACTCAAAGCACACACGGACTTATTGAGATTTTTATCTCATCACCATTTTTACCATGATTTCAGGTCGATCCTGCTGTAGGGATAAGTAGCTAGTGTTGTCTGCCTTGTAAGAGATTTTATTATTTATTTTTATGTAATGCTTTGGGAGTTGAGAGTGAATAATTTTATTTCTGGATTTGTTTTTAAATTCTTGGATTATATAAGTTTTAAGTTTTAAGTATTGTTTTATTCCATTATTTTGAATGTGTGACCTAGTTATAAAAACCCCTTGTCCTTTGGATGGGACAACATCCCCGACCCTGTCGGGCCTAGGTAGTGGGGTGTTACACATTGACTTTAGTCATATTGAATGATATAAGAGGCTACATACTTTTCAAAGTGAGGATAGACAGGGAGCATTCTCGCAATACATTGGTAAAGAGTTAAAATTTGTGAATTATGAAATACTTTACATTTGGTTACATTTCACTTAAAAAATATTGACTTCGCAATCAATTTTAGGATGACATGATGGCTGCCAGGGAACGCCTTACTCAGGCTTCTTCCACTGGGTCTACAAGCGTCACCTCTTCTACTGGCCCAGATAAGCGGGCTCTTTTTATTGAGGCAGCTGGCGGATTCAATAGAGGTTTGGACTTAGCTCGGAGGCAGCCTGAGCCTGGCAGAAGCTCTAGAGGAGTTCCTTGCGATCCACAGAGACCTATACACCTATAGATATAGAGTCGATAGTTGAGAAAATGGTAGATGAGAGGGTGCACGTGGTGAGAGAGGAACTCAAGAAGAATTTTAATCAGAGAGTGGATCATCTTCAGAGTTGGATGATACTGATGTCGAAGAGGTTCGAATTTCCCATACCACCGTGACCGTCGACTTAAGAAGCTGATAGGGAGGACGACACTGGTGGCAGCTCTATTCCACCCCTGGATCCTCATCCTTCTACCCTATAGACAAGGAAATTTTATTTTATTTAAACAAGATTAAAAGAAAATTACATATTTTAGTCTTGATTAATTAAAATTAATCCATGAATAAATATAATTATTCTTGGATTAATATAGTTTGACCATCATTAAAAGTCTATTAAATTCAATATATCATGAAATTGGATTATTAAAATTGGGTTATTGTTAATGGTCCATTTCACAATAAATCCAATATATTATGGGTTAAATAAAATTAGATTAGGCTCGAAAGTTAGACTTTTTAAGAATCTCCTAACCTAAATATAATGTGGACTAAATGAAATTTTGTTAAAATATAAATTGAGCCCAAGTCATCTTAAGCCCAAATCCATTAGAATTTGTTAAGAGGTTTCTTCAAAATCCCACATTGGTTGTTTATACTAAAGTCAAGGGATTTTTTGCCTATAAATAGAGTCTTTCTTCAATGGTTCATGGTATCCTGAAGCATCAACAACAAGAGGCATCTCCAACTTCAATCAAGCTTCACAAACAAGAGGCATCTCAAGTTTCAACAAACTCAAGCATTCAAGCTTCATCAAATTCAAGATTCAAAATCATCATCAAATCAATATTTAGAATCTTCATCAAATTTCAAGATGTTTGTCTTGATTTGCATTAAACAAGCCTTGAAGACTTGACAATCAAGTATTCGTCATCAAATTCTATTCGATCAAAGATCAAGCTCTTCAGCCCTCGAAGTAACCTTTTTCAAAAAGAGAAGAATCGGATGATTCATCTTGTAAGTTAAGACTTTTTTAGACATTTATAACCACTTTTCATGTTTATTAAATATTTTGTATTTTTTGATATTTTTCTGGTCTCATTTATAGACTTGAAATTTGTCATTTACAAATTTCTGGCATGTCCAATGGGACTATTTCTGCCTCCCATCTCTTTTCTTCAACTTTCAAATCAATCTCAAGTTCAAGTACAAATCACAAAATTAATTCAATGACCGTAAAGAACAGCATAACTACATCTACTCATATAAAGGTTGCAGATATCACAGAGATTGCTGCAATTGTTGGCAAGGCTCCACAAGCTTCAAACCAAAGCATGCTGACAAGAAGTAAAGCTCGAGCTCTTACATAAAGTGAGGTTCAAAACATCGGTGTTGTCTCATTGCCTGCAATTGCAAAGTTGAAGCAAGATGCTACTTCTACAATGCACATGATGTCACCTTCACTAGAGAAGACCAACAACTCCAAGCAAGATGATCAAAGTTTAAGTACCGGCTCTGCACCTCAATCCTCCCATAGAGATTTCAAATCCAAAGCTTCATTCAATGAATATTCAACTGCTTCTTCTGTAGCACCAGTTATGATGACTGGCACACAAAATCTAGAAGAGCAACTCGTGCACATTACAAAATTGGTGGAGGAACTCACCAAACACTCCCAAGAGCAAGATCTCACCATCACATATCTCATCAATCGCTTTGAGAAGATTAGCGAAACAAGTCAAGCTCTTCCAAAGAAATTTAAAGTGCAAGAGAAAGTGGAAACTTTCAAAAAATCACAAGATATACAGGTTTTCTTTGAAGGTATGATTCTCGTCGATTAGCTCAACGATTTAATCATAGGCACGATTAAAGACAAGTATGAAGAAGGCAGTAAATGCACTTTATATATGCAAAGCCTTATTTGCAAAGAATCAATGATATGGGGATGCTAGCTGGATATTAGCCACTAAAATTTTAACAATTTGATGGTAAAGGAAATCCAAAGCGGCACGTAGCCCACTTCATTGAAATGTGCAACAATGCCTGAACCTATGAGGGTATACTAGTAAAACAGTTTCTACAAGCCCTCAAAGGAAATGCATTTGACTGATACACCGATCTTATACCTAGTTCCATCAACAGTTAGGAGCAACTTGAATAAGAGTTTCTTAACAGATTCTATAGCACCTGTAGAATCGCCAGCATGGTAGAGCTTACCAACTCCTATCAATAGAAAGATAAACCAGTGGTGGATTACATCAATGGATGGAGGAATTTGAATCTCAATTGTAAATATCGTCTAAGTGAACCATCTACAATTGAAATATGCAGTCAAGGTATGTATTGGGGACTCCAGTATATCTTTAGAGGGATTATGCTAAAGACTTTTGAAGAATTGGTAACCCATGCTCATGATATAGAATTGAGCATTGTTGCACACAGGGGTAAAGCACCTATTCAAGACCCCAACAAAAGCAAAAAAAAAAAAAAAGACTGGAACAAGTCCTTTTCTAAAACTGAAGCAAAAGAGTTCATGGCCACGATCGCGGTTTCAATAAAGATTTCTTCAAAGAGAACTCAGAAAGTGACCAAGAATATGGATCGTCCGCAGGAAAAGATAAAAGTAACCTTAGAAGAAAGGTAGTCTAAAGAATAATCCTTTCCTCAACTCTGATGTTTCTTCAATGTTTAATGAATTGTTAGCTGCTAAAACTATAGAGTTACTAGAAGTAAAACGTCCAAATGAAGTTGGACGAATAAATGATCCCAACTACTGCAAGTACCATTGGCTGATTGGACATTCAATTGGGAAATGTTTTGTATTTAAGGACAAGATCATGCAATTGGTCTGTGAAAGACACATAGCCCTTGAAAAAGATAAAGCATCTGCAAATTTGACAACTGTTGCCGTCCTTCTTGTTGAACCTGTTATTTTTTAGGTTAAGTATGGAGGTTTTGATCATGTCAATGTTCAAATTAATGGACAAGTCCTTCCTATTGAAGGATATCAATAAGATGTTGAAAAACCTTCTTCTATGGCAAAGATAAAAGCTAGATGCTTATGAAAAGAAGAAAAAAATTGTACCAAAGCCTCAAAGGGTGGAGCTTCATTGGTAAGAAACAAATTCACTAAGAAAAATGTGAGGAAGATCAAAAGTAAGAAGACCAAACCTGCATCAATAGTAGATGACTTCGTTTTGGAAGAAATTCCAAGCACCTCTCGCACTGAAAGATTTCATACCAAAGGAACTTGTTGAAAAGTCTAACATTGTCTCATGTTATGCCATACATGATGAGAAAAGCGAAGAAGACAATGATGAGTATATAAAGGAATGAGACATGAAGAGAATTAAGTCTTCAATAGACCTTAGTAGCCACATGGTTGAGATCACATTCACTGATGATGATTTACTGCTTAGCTCAATGCCTCTTAACAAACCATTATTTGTAGCTGACTACGTATAAGAACAGAAAATGAATAGGATACTGTTAGACGGAGGATCGACAGTGAATATCTTAACAAGGCTTCAATCAAAGGGGGCAATGAGTTAGCGGTACTTTCTGACTGGACATACTAATTAAAGACATGTTTTCAACTACTCTCTTCCATGTTATTGATGCCAAGACCTCCTACAATATTCTGCTAGGAAGACCTTGGCTCCATGATAATGGTATGGTGCTCTCAACCCTACATCAATGTTTCAAATTTCGTCGAAATGCATGGTGAAGAAAATAGATGATGATAATAAACCGTTCACTGAAACTGAAGTGCATATTACTGATGCTAAATACTACATTTAAAAAGATGGTGAATCAACTAAGATCGATTCATCAAGGGGGAAGGAAGATAAAAAGGTTACTTTCTTAAAAAATGTTAAAGCTACAGTATATGCAGAAAGCTTTACCAAGCAACTTGTATACAATAAGCCATTGGGAGGGCTCATTATGCCCTTTACAAAGGTTGATTCAGTTAAGTCACCAAATACTTATTTGAAAAGATTTGTCCAACCAAATAAAGAAGCAAATGTAGAATATGGTGAATTACCTACTTTGCGCACGAATGAAGGATTTGACCTAAATGCTTATAGACTCTTAGCAAATGCTGGATATAATTCACAAAGTCAATGTTTGTTGGAAAATCTTCCTGCTGGTATCGACAAGGAAAAGGTTCGAGGTTCAGGATCTACTCGAAGCATGCCAAGAGGAAAAAAGTATGCCGGCCTGGATTACAAACTAGTATCTCCCATTCGACTCAAAATTAAGAGGGCAAACGTTCAACATATTATTGTAGAAGATGAAGCAATATCGAAACCTCAACATGTTTTTGATAGATTGGGAGATACAAATCAGTGTTTATCTGTTTTCACAAGACTAGGCCCAAAAGAAAAAATGAAGTATGTTTTCAAGAGGCTTGGAGTCACAATCACTTCAAAGGCAAGACATCTTGGCAAAGTTTCCTCTAAGACAACAACAGTGGTAAATTGTGATGGAGTCTTAAAAGTATAACACAAGTGACGCTTGTTGTTCCTTATGATGAAGAAAGCATTGCCTCTTGTAATCACATCACCATCTATGATGAAGAATATACCGAGGAAGAAGATGCTGAGCATACTCCAAGAAAACTTGAAGAAGGCGTAAATGCACTATTGAAGATCATCACCTAATTTACATAAATGCACTCTTATTACATGAAGAAGAAAAGGCTCACATCGATCTTTTGAAGGAATTTAGAAACGTCTTTGCTTGGACATACAAAAAAATGCCTAGCTTAGACATAAAAATTATTATCCAGCATTTAGCTGTAAATGATGGGGCGATACGAATAAAACAAGCCCAACGACATTTTCAACCTAAGTTAGTTTCATTAATTGAAGCAAGGTGAACAAGCTCATTAAAGCCAAATTTATTCAAGAGGTCAAGTATCTAACTTGGGTTGCGAATAATGTCCCTATAAGGAAGAAAAATGGACAAATTCAAATTTGTGTGGATGTTAAAAATCTAAATAACACATGCCCAAAAGATGATTTTCCACTGCCGATTTCTAAACTAATGGTAGATGCAACCACTGGCCATGAAGTTCTATCTTTTATGGATGGATCTTCTAGTTATAACCAAATCAAAATGTCACCAAACAATGAGGAGCTTACTGCTTTTCGTACTCTAAAAGGAATCTATTATTATAAAGTGATGCCTTTTAGTCTGAAGAATGTTGGAGCTGCATATCAAAGGGCAATGCAAAAGATCTTTGATGATATGCTATATGAGATCGTAGAATGCTATGTAGATGATTTAGTGGTCAAGTCACGTAAACAAGGTGACCATCTTCAAGATTTGAGAAAGATTTTCGAGTGATTCCAAAAATATCAATTGCAAATGAATTCTCTTAAATGTGCTTTTGTCGTCATCTTTGGAAAATTTATGGGTTTCATCATTTGTCATCGAGGTATTGAAATAGACCAATCAAAGATTAACGCAATTATAAAAATGCTTGAGCCAAGAAATATCCATAAATTAAAAATTTTATAGGGAAAGTTGGCCTACCTCCGAAGGTTCATCTCAAATCTTGTCGAACGTTGTCAACTGTTCAGTCGTCTAATGAAGAATGGTGTACTATTTGAGTAGGAAAAAGTGTGCCAAAATATTTTTAAATGTATTAAATTTTACTTGATGAAGCCTTCTGTGCTTGCTGCACTCATTCCGGATAAGCCATTGATTTTTTACATTACTACGCAAGAACGCTCAGTAGAGGCATTATTTGCTCAAGAAAATGACAATGGCAAAGAAAATGTACTCTATTACTTAAGTCAGATAATGATGCCAAATGAGTTAAATTATTCACCAATTGAGAAGTTTTGTCTAGCTTTGATATTTGTAATTTAAAAATTGAAGCATTATTTTCAAGTGTATATTGTACACCTTATCTCCAAGGGTAATCCTATAAAGTATGCCATGACAAAACCCATACTATCTAGTCATTTTGCAAGGTAATACCTTTAACTCCAATAATTTGATATTATCTTCGTTCAATAGAAAGCTGTCAAAGGGCAAGTGTTGGCTAATTTCCTAACTGATCATCCTATCCCCACTGAGTAGGAATTAAGTGATGAGTTTCCAGATGAAGATATTCTTGCCATTGTGATTCTCTCACCATGGAAGATGTATTTTGATGGCGCAGCGCATCGCGAAGGTACCGAAGCTGGCATGGTGTGCATTACCCCTAAAGGAGATGTATTGCCATACTTTTTCATTTTGACTAAAAGATGCTCAAATAATGTGGTTAAATATCTAAGCTCTTATACTTAGGTTAGAGTTGGTTGTTGATATGAAGCAATTGCATTTCGAAGTGCATGAGGATTCTCAGTTGATTATTAATTAATTATTTGGTGAATATGATGTTAAGAAGCCTGAGTTGATTATAATTATGCAAGACGACTTATGGGATATTTGGATAATGTGACAATCGAGCATATATTAGAAAACAAAAATAAGTAAGCTGACGTGTTTGTAAAATTGGCTTCTAATTTATGTCTACATGATCAAGAAGTCCAAATTCCTATATGTCAAATATGGGTCATACCACCTATTTTTTAAGATAAAGTTGATGAAAGACATGAAATTCACTTTATCTTCATCTATGAAATTAATGAAGAAGATTGGAGATAACCTTCTGTAGGCTATCTCAAAAATAGAAAGCCTTCGGATGATCCACGAAGACAGAGTAGTATTCGTCAGCGTGCCACCCGTTTCTTTTGCTATAAGGATACATTCTTTTGACACTCTTCTAAAGGTGTCTTCTTGAGATGTTAGCTCAAGAAAAAACTATGCAAACAATGGAAGAAGCTCATTCTGGCATCTGTGGAGCCCACTAATCTTGTTCGAAGCTTTATTTTCGTATAAAGAGGATAGGGTATTATTGGCCTACTATAGTGAAAGATTGCTAGACTATGCTCGAAGATGTTAAGCATGTCAATTTAATGCCAATTATCTACATCAACCTCCTAAGCCATTGCACCCGACAACTATTTCATGGCCATTTGATGCATAGAGATTAGATATTGTTAGACCACTACCAAAGTATTCTGCTGGACATCTTTATATTTTGGCTGCAACATATTACTTCTCTAAATAGGTAGAAGCTGTAGTATTAAAAGAAGCAAAAAAGAAAAATGTCATTGATTTTATATGTGTAAACATTATCTATCGATATAGCATTCCTTGATATATTATCACAGATAACGATAAGCCATTCTGTAATAGTTTGATGGACGAGCTGTGCGATAAGTTTAAATTCAAGCAATATAAATCTTCTATGTATTATGCCTAGGCCAACAGACTCGCTGAAGCTTTTAACAAGACTCTATGTAAATTGTTGCAAAAAGTGGTGACTAAGTCAAAAAGGAATTGGCATCTTTGGATTGGAGAAATGCTTTGGGCATATAGGATCACTTACCGCACTCCAACCTAAGCTACCCCATATACATTGGTATATGATGTGGAAGCTGTTCTTTCACTAGAGCAATAAATTCCTTCCTTTAGGTATTAGGGATATGCCATAAAATAATTTATACTTATACTATTGTTATTATGTATCATGTAATATTATGAGGCATTTCTTTTCATGAATAGTGCATTTAGTTTTGTGGTCATCAAGTGCGTGACTTGATAATAAAACCCAATAACAAATACAATGACTATTCTTAAATTGTCCATAATTGACTATTATTAGTGGAACAATAATAAATTAAAATTAGTATGTTTGTATCTTGATGGCTAGGTTTTACTAGTCATGAATATATGTGATATCAAATCAAAACATAAATAAATGTTAGAGAATATTGTATTGGACATGATCCACTGTGAGAGTAATTCATGAAACATGTTATAAGTACTTTCTAGCCACAATAATATTAGAAGTCCTTCGACCTAAATTCATCATAGTTTCTTACCTGATAAATTGTATATTTTAACGTTATCTAAAGTTGTCTTTAATTAGATAATAAATTAGACTACGGTTGGATATAGAATAAACCAGAGAGAGGAATGTGATTAATAGTAAAGGAATTTGTCCCTTTCAATTTTGGGAGAGATGTCCATGGACCCCTTGATAAGTTAAACTGTTAAAATGCATGGTCGTGCTCAAATATATCAATTTGAGGTATTGATATCATTTATTTGAACAATCTATTATGAGATCAAGAAATAATTGATTAAGTTTAATAACGATGACATGCTCCGTGCTTTATGCTTAATCTAGATATTATGTGACAAAAGGAAATATAAAGTTATGATTTAGTTCAAAGAGATCACTGATCTTCATATAACCTGGATGGTTATAATATTTTGCTAAAAGCCGCTTATAACTTGTAGGCCATTTAAATGTGATTTGGGCATACTGTCAATGTTAAATGAACATATAGGGTCACACATTAAACGAACACGTTAGGTTATTTTTCTGGTAATCAAGTTTGATGTATCTGGAAATATGTCTAGGTTAATCGAACCTAGAAAAATGACCAAATACCATGAATTTAAAAATATATCTACATTCGATGTATCTGGAGGATGTTTAGATTATAAGAATCTGACTTGATAAATTAATTAATTAAACTACCAAGATAATGGCAAAATCTTATTATATCAATTTTAATTTAAATTTAAAATAAAATACGATAAGATATTTTGAGAATTGGACTCCAAGAGGTTCGAGTGGTTTTAAAAAGAAAACCCTAGCCGTCCTCTGAGGTTAGCTCTCTGTCAAACATTCATGCCTCCAATTCACCAAAAAATCAAGCCTCTCAAACCTTAGGCGCTAGCACTCCCGGGTAACGAGCCGGTTCACTGTGTGTGTCCGACAGAGGATGCCAAAGGTATTGATTGCATCAAACAGAAGTAATTATGTAATCTCTAGATCAATGTTAATCGTTTAGCTTGGGTCCTTGAAAGGGATTCGTGGATATTTTTCGCGTTTAGGAGTCCACGAATCTTGACAGTGGTAATAGAGAAACTTGTTAAATGATTAGGTTGATTTATCTGTGTTAATTGTATTGTTGAATATATGCATGATATATATGTGAATGTATGAATTTCGTTTAATTTGAACGGTGTATATCAGTGTGTTTAAATGATTATAATTTTAGAATACTTAGCATGCGAACCGCCTGAAATTACGTTTATTCTGTACGTCTTAATTGTTTGATCAGACCATATTATTTACAGATTGTTTGTAAATTGGTCTGTTTTAATATGATATGATATCATAAGCATGTTATCCGTCATTCTAAATTGTAAATTGTTTGTATTAATCTGCCATGATAATTTGTTATCTGTATTAATATGTTTAAAAGAGAACGCAGATTGTCTGTAATATGAAAATTCACGACGACTGTTACTAAGAGGTTCAAACGTTAATCTGATTAATATTCGAAAATCGAAAAGCAAAATCTCATTCAATGAAAGAAGAAAAAATCATTTTTCCTTCCGGGGGCACTGCCCTTTGGAGACCCCTGCAAAGGGCGTTGTCCCTTGGAACCCCGACTATTTGTTCGTTGTGTGTTATTCGTTAGTATATTTTGATTGTATTTGTGGATTATTCTGAATAGTGCATAGCATGGCCCGTTTTATCCCAATGTGATTGGCAGGTTTTATTATGGTTGTTTTGAGTTGTAATTTTTAAATACAGCCTGCGTGTCGTTTTTCATTGTTGCAAAATTATAGTTGCTTCTTATAATATGAATTATTTTATTTTACTATCCAATGTAAAAGAAAATGGAGGCCTACAATTACAACTAAGGAAGAGTATGCTTAAGGCATTAGAGAATATTCAAGGAGTTCATATACTTAGATTGACTACCTTGATCTTCACTTTACTCGTGATGATCAATATAGGTTATAGGTTATGCTATGTCACTTTTATTTATGTCTTGCATGCATATTTGATATGTTTATTTCATGCTTACTAAAACTAAATTTTTATTTTAAAAAAAATATAAGTTGTAAATGCCTTCCAAAATTAAACACTTATTATTACTTGGATCATCATATGGTCATTCCTGCCAAAGTAGGATGCTTTTGATTATCTAAGTGAGACAAGATGGAAAATGATTTTTCATATATTTGATATGGTTTGACTTAACTGGGCTATCAAAATGGTTTAGGGCCTAGGGCATTATATGAGATTTTTAGCTGGGACATTTGATGCCTATCTTATTAAATTTAAGTTTTATTTAATTATGAGATTAAAGCCAAAGCTTACTTATGATTAAAATAAAATATTTAAAAAAAAGGTTTTTTTGACCCACTAAGAAACTTCAAAATGTTGAAGTTTCAAAAGTTTAAATGCTTTTAGTGGGAGTTTTTCATTAACGCCTCAAAATTAATTACTTTGCATATTTTGTATGTAGATAATGGCAACAAACAGTTAGAAAACTCATTGCAATTTGTGTTCGAGAAAGACAAGCTTAGTGGGATTAACTTTCTTGATTGGGCACGTAACTTAAGAATCGTTCTTAAGTAAGAAAAAAAGCTCTATATTCTTGAAAATCCTATTTCCCATACTACAACAAATAACATCCTAAAAGCTGAAAAAGATGCTTATAGTAAGCACAAAGATGACTTTAATGATATTACTTGCTTTATGCTAGCAACCATGAACTCTGAACTTCAAAAACAGTTTGAAGAAGTAGAGGCATATGACATGATTGTGCATCTCAAGAAAATGTTTCAAGAACAAGCACGAAAAGAGAGATTTGAAACTTATAAGGTGTTAAATGCATGTAAGATGGTTTCTGGCACCTCGGTAAGTGCTCATGTCCTTAAAATGAAAGGACATCTTGAGAAGCTTGGTACTCTTGTTAATCATGACATGGCCACATATTTGATCTTGGACTCATTACCTCTTGAGTATGATCAGTATATCATGAATTTTAACATGCACAATATGGAAAAATTCATTACTGAATTGCATGGGATACTAAAATAAGCCAAACTAAATATTAAGAAGAATACTCCTAGTGTTCTAATGGTTCAAAATGAGAAAGGGAAAAAGAACAACCAAAATGGCAAAGTCATAGTTAGTAAGGGCAAGGACAAGGCTAAGTTCAAATTCAAGCCCAAGCCTAAGGCCAAAACACCAAAGGAGGGAGTTTATCATCATTGTGATGAACAAGGACATTAGTTAAGAAATTACAAGCTCTATTTGGAAGCAAAGAAGAAGAAGGACAGTGAGATTGCCGCTTCAAGTATTTATGTTATAGAAATTAATTTATCTACTTCTGATTTATGGGTATTAGATGCCGGTTGTGAATCTCATATTTGTGTAAATATGCAAGGTCTAAAAATGAGTAGAGCCTTGGCAAAAGGCGAGATGGACCTACAAGTTGCGAATGGAGCAAAAGTTGCTGTAGTAGATGTAGGAACTTTTGAATTAATTTTGCCCAGTGAGCTTGTTTTAGAACTAAATGATTATTTTTATGTTCCTGCTATGAGTAGGAAATATTATTTTAGTTTCTTATTTAGATTTAGAAGATTTTGAATTTGTTATTAGGAATAACATTTGCTATATTAATAAAAATGGCATTTATTATGGAGATGCCTCATTATCAAATAAGCTCTATATTCTTAATCTTTATGGATCTTCGAACAAGTCTATCTATAACATTAATACTTGAAATCCAATGATTTAAGTCAGACTTACTTCTGGCATTGTCGTTTGGGCCATATAAATTAGAAACGCATTACAAGGCTTCATAATGATGGGCTTATAAATTCGTTTGATTTAGAATCTTACAAAACATGTGATTTTTGTTTATTAGGCAAAATAACTAAGGTACCTTTTAAGGAACAAAATGAAATGACAACTAATTTATTGGACCTAATACGTACTAATGTATTTGGACCAATGAATACACATGCTAGAGGAGGATTTCAGTACTTCATTACATTTACAGATGATTTCAGCAGATATGGCTACCTATATCTAATGAAACATAAATCTGAATCATTTCAGAAATTCAAATAATTTCAAAATGAAGTACAAAATTAGCTTGGCAAAAGTATCAAAACATTTCAATCAGATCGAGGTGGTGAATACTTAAGTCACGAGTTTGACGAACATCTTAAGAATTACGGAATTATATCCCAATTAACTCCACTTGGAACACCTCAATGGAATAGTGTATCTGAACAGAGAAATTGAACTTTTCTAGATATGGTTTGATCCATGATGAGTCAAACTGATCTTCCAATCTCATTTTGGGCTTATACCCTAGAGATTGATGCATTCGTACTGAATTGGTTCAGAAAATGCCATATGAGATATGGATTGGGAGACGACCTAGTTTGTCGTTTCTCAAGATTTGGTGTTGCAAAGTTTATGTAAAGCGTTTATTATCTGATAAACTTGCACCTAAATCAGATAAATGCATATTTGTAGGGTATCCTAAGGAAACTAAAAGATACCAATTTTATCTCCTAAAAAAAATAGAGTAATTGTTGTACGAAATAGATTCTTTCTTGAAAAGGAATTTATTTTCAAAAGAATCAATGGGAATAAAATACATCTTGATGAGATTCAAGAGCCACAATTAGTATCTGAATCGAATAATGAACCTCGATTAGATGGCTCATAAATCTAAGATGAGCCTACTTCTATAGACTAAGGACCTCGAAGATCTAATAAGGTTCATCAACAACCTGAGAGATGTGGATTTCTCATCACTGACAATCATAATGTGGAGCTCATAGTCAATGATAAGTCCACTTCTTATGAAGAAGTCATTAAAAGTTCTGACTCTGAAAAATGGCTAGAGGTCATGAAGTCTGAGATGCAATCCATGTATGATAACTAAGTCTGGACTTTGGTTAATCCACCTAAAGGTTCAAAAATCATTAGGTGTAAATAGGTTTTCAAAAAGAAAAGAGACATGGACGGAAATATGCATACTTACAAAGCATGACTAGTAGCAAAAGTTATAGACAAACTTATGGTATAGACTATGATGAAACTTTTTCACCAGTTGTAATGCTTAAGTCTATTAGAATTCTTCTTGTCATAGCAGCATATTATGATTATGATATTTGACAAATGGATGTCAAAACTGCGTTCCTTAATGGAGACTTACTCGAGGGTATGTACATGACACAACCTGAGGGTTTTGATGATCATTTGAATTCTAATAAAGTGTGCAAGCTTCAAAGACCCATTTATGGATTGAAGCAAGCATCTCGAAATTGGAATCTTCGTTTTGATGAAGCAATTAAAGAATTTAACTTTATCAAAAATAAAGATGAGCCTTGTGTCTACAAGAAAACCAGTGGGAATGCAATAGTCTTGTTAGTAATTTATGTTGATGACATTTTACTAATTGAAAACGAGCATCCCAATTCTACAAAGTGTAAAGACGTAGTTGAGAAATTGTTTCTCAATGAATGACTTAGGTGAAGCTGTCTATATTTTAGGTGTAAAAATCTATAGAGATAGATCTAGAAAGCTAATTGGATTAAGTCAAAGTGCATACGTTGACAAGGTACTAAAAAGGTTCAATATGCAAGACTCTAAGAGAGGATTCTTGCCAATGTCACATGGCATTAAGCTCAGCAAAACTCAAAGTCCTTCCATGAAGGATGAAGAAGAGTGCATGAACAAGATACCATACGCTTCCGCTATAGGATCTATCATGTATGTCATGTTATGTACTCGACCCGATGTCTCATATGCATTGAGCATGACGAGCAGGTTGCAGTTAAATCCTGAAAAGCCACACTGGACTACTGTCAAGAACATATTGAAGTACTTAAGAAAAACTAAAAATATGTTCTTAGTTTATGGAGGACAAGAAGGCGAGTTAGTTGTAAATAGTTACACTAATGCTAGTTTTCAGTCCGACATAGATGATTACAGATTGCAATAAGGTTTTCTATTTTATTTGAATGGAGATGTTGTAAGTTGAAAAAGTTCAAAATAAGACACTGTGGCCGATTCTACTACAGAAGCTGAGTATGTAGCTGCTTCAATTGCAGCTAAAGAAGCAGTTTGGATCGAAAAGTTCATTACAGAACTAGATGTAGTTCCTAGTATTGTGAACCTAGTGGCTCTTTATTATGACAACAATGGAGCCATTGCATAAGCTAAGGAACCAATATCACATCAATGATATAAACATATACTTAGACGTGTTCATCTCATTTGAGAAATTGTTGATAGAGGAGATGTAAAAGTATGCAAGGTATCAACTGATGACAATGTTGCAGATCTACTGACAAAGCCTGTCCCGTCATCTAAACATGATAGTCATACTAGATCAATGGGACTACGGCTTATATTAAATTGGACTTAGTGCAAGTGGAAAATTGTTAGGGATATGCCTTAAAATAATTTGTACTCATACTATTGTTATTATGTATTATATAATAATATGAGGCATTTCTTTTCATGAATAGTGCATTTAGTTTTGTGGTCATCAAATACATGACTTGATAGTAAAATCCAATAACAAATACAATGATTATTCTTAAATTGTCTCTGATCAATTATTATTAGTGGAACAATAATAAATTAAGATTAGTATGTATGTGTCTTGATGGCTATGTTTTACTGGTCATGGATATATGTGAAATCAAGTCAAAACATAAATAAATGTTAGAGAATATTGTATTGGACATGATCCATTGTCAGAGTACTTCATGAAACATGTCATAAGTATTTTCTAGCCATAATGATATTAGAAGTCCTTCGACCTGAATTCATCATAGTTTCCTACCTGATAAATTGTATATTTTGACATTGTCTAACGTTATCTTTAATCATATAATAAATTAGATCACGATTGGATATAGAATAAACCAGAGAGAGGAATGTGATTAATAGTGAAGGAATTTGTCCCTCTCAATTTTGGGAGAGATGTCCGGACCCCTTGATAAGTTAGACTGTTAAAATGCATGGTCGTGCTCAAATATATCAATTTGAGATATTGATATCATTTGTTTGAATAGTCTACTATAAGATCAATAAATAATTGATTAAGCTTAATAATGATGATATGCTCCGTGCCTTATGCTTAATCTAAATATCGTATGACAAAATGACTAAATATAAAGTTATGGTTTGGTTTAAAGAAATCACTATCTTCATTTAACCTGAATAGTTATAATATTTTGCTAGAAGCCACTTATAACTTGTGGGCCATTTAAATGTGATTTGGGCACATTGTCAATGTTAAATAAACCTATAGGGTCACATATTAAACGAACACGTTAGGTTATTTTTCTAATAACCAAATTCGATGTATCTAGAAATATGTCTAAGTTCGAACCTAAAAAAATGACCATATACAATGAATCTGGATATATGTCTACATTCGATGTATCCGGAGGATGTTTACATTATAAGAATCTGACTCGATAAATTAATTAGTTAAACTACCGATATAATGGCAGAATTTTATCATATCAGTTTTAATTTGAATTTAAAATAAAATATGATAATATATTTTGAGAATTGGATTCCAAGAGGTTCGGGTGGTTTTAAAAGAAAACCCTAGCCGTCCTCTGAGGTTAGCTCTTTGTCAAACATTCGTGCCTCCAATTCACCAGAAAAATTAAGCCTCTCAAACCCTAAGTGCTAGCACTTTCGGGTAACTAGTTAGTTCGCCGTGTGTATCCGATAGAGGATGTTCGCATATTGCAGCGATCTGGTGATCATTCGAATTGCACATTTGCCTAAAAACTAGAAGCTAGAGGTCTTGATTACGCCAAACAGAGGTAATTTTGTAATCCTTAGATTGATGTTAATCGCTTTGCTTAGGGCCTTAGAAGGGATTCGTGGATATTTTTTGCGTTTAGGAGTCCACGAATCTTAACATGAGGATCGTTATTGAAGAAGGGCTCACCAAGAAAGATAATGTTCATCTCAGACTGAAAGAGTTAGAAGCACTCGATGAAAAGAGGTTAGAGGCACAACAAAAGTTAGAATGCTACCAAGCTCGTGTTTCCAAAACCTTTAATAAGAAAGTGTACATTCGTTTCTTTCAAATTGGTGATTTAATGCTCGTTGTGAAAAGACCAATTATCATTGGACATAAGCCAAAGAAGTTGACATCAAAATGGGATGGCCCATATATTGTTCAAGAGATCTACTTAAATGAATCTTATAAGATAGTTGCTGAAGATGGGTTGAGAATTAACTCGAACAACGACAAATATTTGAAATGATACTATGTATAAATAGAGGCTTTCCGAGTGTACGAGCTTAACTTGCAAGTTACTCCTTGACTGCCTAAGCTTAAATTGTAAGTTACTTTTGGCCTGCGTGAGATTAAACTATGTAAAGGCAACCACAATTAGTGTAGTATGTGGTAAACTACTGAAACACTCCATCAAGTCTAAATTAGTAAATAAATGAATACTTCTGGCCTACACGAGTTAAAACTATGAATGCCCCTCCCAAACCATATCTATCTATTTTGGAACTACGTTTGACTTGATTCTTAAGTTATTCTTAAGATACATAAATAGCTTAGAAGCAAATTTCTAAGTTTAGTCACATCCTTTTCCAATTTTCTTACTTGTTGCAAGCAAGTTATAATTTATTACAGGTTGCGATATTAGCATTTGCAATAGTAGAAATTCATATATGTAAAAAAAAGTTGAGAAGAAATGAAAGAAGTATATTATTGATGCTAACAAGAGAGAAATCTTATATTACAAGAGAGGGAAAAAAAATACAACTGCTTAAAGAAAATATGAAGTGCTACAAAGGAAAGAACTTGAAATTTTCTAAGTCTTGTTGAATTGCCATCAAGTGATCTCTTATGTTCTTTAAGTTAAGTTCATCCTCTTCATTTACTAGAGGGGCATTTTGAAGTAAAACAAGTTATTCTTTTAGGGAAGAACAAGTGGATTCTACTTCTAAAAGCTGCCAATTCTTTTCCTCGAAAGTAGTTAAAAGTTTTCTCCCCACTTTCTTTAAGCTTGAGCTTCCTTTTGGGAGCAGTAATATTAGTTTTAACTTGTTGCAAGTTGACCTTACTTCCCTCAACTTGACTTATGAGGTCACCCTTTTTAGCTTCAGCATCATCTAAGCATTGGCTGTAGTAGAAAGTAATTGTGCATGCGACTCCATTGAGACCTCCTCTGAAGAAGTGGATCTAGCATTGTCAAATTCACATGCTTTAGAGAAGAAAGATTTTGAGAAATTATCCAATGGTGACAAATCAACAATAGGGTCCTTATTCAGTTCTTTAAGGATATAGCAAGTTTGATCCTTAAGTGAAAAGACTTGCTCGATAGGTGTCTATTGAATCCTTTGATAAAACTGTTTCCATACTTCCATAACAAACATCTTTTTGCAACTTGACATTAGGGATTCTCCTGGGAAGATAAAGATGCCTAAACAATGTTGATGAGCTACTACCTTAGATTTTGGATCCTCGTGCTAAGAGGAAGAAATGTCCTTACAACCGTCTTGCTTAGAGTAGTAAGAATTGTTGATTGAGCCTTGAGAATAAGCATCCTCATCAAGGACTGTAATATTGTCCACATAATAAAGAAGAATAGAAGAGAAGTTAAGTCAAAAGAAAAGAAAAAAAATAATAGAAAAAATGGGAAACCAGTTTTACCTTATCTTTGAACGTTTCTTGGTCGTTCAACTCTTAACTTAAAGTTGTAGTTGCTACCTTGTTTCTCTTCCAACAACGATCTCTACTACTGGCACTACCTTCTTCAATTCGATTCAACTCCTTTCATTTTGAAGATGATGAAAGTTTCTCTGTAACCAAGTCATGATTCGAAGAAGAATGTCTATCATGTTTTGATGAATTTTCTAACCCTTTTGAAGCATTGGGAGTGCTAATATCTTGATGAAGTTTCTTCTCGGAGCAAGGCAAGTTTTCTACTTTCTTAAATGCAAGTTTTTGCGAATTCAACATTGAAATGTGACCTTAAAAAAATGTTCCATTAACTTGTTCCTGCCATGTTTTATACTCTGAAGTATAGTACTTATTTATGCTATAAGGAGTGGCTGAAAATGTTACCTTAACTATTATTCCGCAAAGCATGCATTTTACTCAAAGACGTAAGCCATCTATTAAGGTGGTCTTATGGGTTGAAATCTCAAAGTAGCTTGGGATATCTTGCAAGAATCTAAATTGTCCACTAAAGCAATGTGGGCTATAACGCTCAATGATGAAGTGATCATTCTTTCGCAAAGTAAAAAGACTTGAACAAATACTCAAGAAGTAAAGTTGTTCCTCCAAGAGGGCTACCTCATTATTAACAAAATCATGTTTTTTGTGCTTAGTAAGAATATTCATAGCTCAAACAATGATCTCACCTCTATAAATCTGCTTGCGGGTTTCATCTTCACCAAAATACTTTCCGCTACTTTCACCGGAATAACTTGCCATTGGAGGACTGTTTAAACCTTGAGAGATTTCATAGTGAGTTTTGAAGTAGTGTGCAAGCCATCCATATATATAATGAATTGGAAAGATAGATTTCTCCTCGCTTGGATGTTGAGAGTTGGAAATGCAATTTAATCCTCTATAAATGCTGGTCAAGATGGGAATGACCAAACTAATTCGTTCCTCATATGCCATCAAACTCTCCATTTTGAAGGTATTTGGATGAATGATGTCTACTTCTTCATTAGGCAAGACAAAGGTGCAAGGCCAACATGACAAGAAAGCCACAAGGAATGTTTGGTCTTTGTTATGGCTTCTAATGCCCAACTTTGAAAATAAAGCTTCCTCTTTAGATATCCATACAATATGAGGTGAGATAACTCTACATGGATTGTTAGTAAACTTGGGGTGTAATCTCATTTCTTCCTTGGGAAGAGACGTTGTATACTTTATCGCTCTTTTGAATCAGAAGTCAAGCCACTTATTGACGGAGACAACAAAGTTGTTGTTATCCTTTATTATCAAGTGCTATGCATGGAAGAGATGTTCACAACTCCTTAGAAAGAATTACTTGCCATCATGATCCACACTGGTGAGTTTCGCAGCATGAAGAACAACTTTATCGTAGTGAGTCCCAAGTATTGGTAAGCCTCTAAGTTCGCGCAAGTCCCAAAGTGAAATGAATACCTCGCCAGCTAACGTTAAGAGCGTATTGGTGAGAGGACACCAAGCTTCACAAAAAGCTTTAAAATATTGGGGTTGCAATTATACGTAAAAAGCAATGCATAGACAACCTCATAGATCTTTGTAGATCTTAAGTGTCCTTCGCAACAACTTAAAAGGTTGTGTGCCCACTCCCAATATCTCTCTCTATAGAAAAATGCGCCCAAGAAGTTGAGTGGTGAGGTCTATTGAGTCTCCTTTTGAATCATTTGGCATCCAAGTGAAGATAGCACGTTAGGTTGAGCTTGAGGTTGATGAGTTGAGGAGAGAAGAAGCCATGCTTTTGGGAAGCGAGTGCCTTTGAAGTTGATTTCCGTTGACCATTCCTTCATAAGTCGTTGGAGTGTCACCTTAGGTAAGAGCCCCGCATATTTGTCAAACTTTGCCTCATAAACTGTCAAAGTCGTCCCCACTTTTGTTGGGTCATTTTTGTAGTCGTGAATGACTAATAATTGTTAACCCGATTAAGATCATAAATTTGAAAAGTATACCATAGTTGGACCTATTTGAAGAAAAAAAAGAGAAAATTAAAGCAAAAAATAAATAATAAATTAGTTTGTTTTTAAGGGGAAAAAAAGAAGAAGGAAAAAAAATGATAAAGCCGTATTTAAAAAAATAAATAGCTTTAGCAAAAACAATTCACAAGAAAGTCAACTGCAGCGTGCAAATGGAGGGCTTCCGTAGATGTGTAAAAGGAAAAAAAAAACCGAACACCTCAATATTAAAAAAAAAAACATGAAGACAATGGGCCAACACACAACGTTGCAAGTTCAAGTTTCATGCTTTAGCCAACTGGTGCCATAGAAGGAAAAGAAAAAAAAAGTCAAAGCTTGCCAAAAAAAAAAAGGAAATCACACCTACAGACTAAATGGCAACAAGAATGATGCAACAAAATTGGTACAAACAAAAGGACAAAATTGGTACAAGATTGGTGTACCAATTTTAATGCTCCAATCACAAGCCTTGCAACAAGGTCAACGAACAAATTTAAAAAAATGGCAGCATGGATGGCTTCAATTCTAGCATGCACGCATTGCACTTCGTAATTGAAAAAATGGATGTTGGTAGCTTTCATGAAATTGGATTATGAAATTTCCAAAGTATAGGAAGTAGAAAGGATACTCACAAAAACGATATCGCACCAAGCTACTGTGAATATTACAAACAAAGCCACAGGAATCTTCAATGACAATCGGTGAAGGTCCTTGATTTGGTGTGGAAATTTAATCAAGATACAAGCCTTTTACAAGTATAAGGGGATGCTTGTTCTAAATCTTATAGGACTTCTAATTCTTATTTAGGAGATTTTAAATTAGATTTGGATTTAATTTCAAGGAATTTGATTTGTCCCTTCATGAGATACAATTCCTCCTCAAATTTGAATTTCAAGTCTTAACTAATTCCTTGTAAACGTAGAAAAAGAATTTTATTTTATTAAGGATTTGAAAAAGGCTTTTATATTAATTTCTAATTAAATTGAGAAATTAATATTATTTTTAAAATACTTCAAGTCTTTTTTCCAAATTCTTTGACAAACTATTTTTTTCCAAGCCTTGAAGTGGGGGCATTTGTAGATAAGGAAATTTGGATAAAATTTATTTTATTTAATCAAGATTAAAAGAAAATTACATATTTTAGTCTTGATTAATTAAAATTAATCCATAAATAAATATGATTATTATTGGATTAATATAGTTGGGCCATCATTAAAAGTCCATTAAATCCAATGTATCATGAAATTAGACTATTAAAATTAGGCTATTGTTAAGGGTCCATTTCACATTAAATCCAATATATTATGGGTTAAATGGAATTAGGTTATGCCTGAAAGTTGGACTTTTTAAGAATTTCCTAACCTAAATATAATGTGGATTAAATGAAATTGGGTTAAAACATAAATTGAGCCCAAGTCATCTTAAGCCCAAATCCATTAGGGTTTGTTATGAGGTTTTTTCAAAATTCCACATCAGGTTATTTATGCTAAAGTCAATGGATTTTTGACCTATAAATTGGGTCTTCCCTCAATGGTTTAAGGTATCCTGAAGTATCACCAACTAGAGGCATCTCCAACTTCAATCAAGCTTCACCAAATAGGAGGCATCTTAAGTTTCAACAAACTCAAGCATTTAAGCTTCATCAAATTCAAGATTTAGAATCTTCATCAAATTTGAAGGCATTCGTCTTGTTCTGTATCAAACAAGTCTTGAAATTTTGGCAATCTAGTGTTCATTATCAAATTCCATTCGATTCAAGATCAAGTTCTTTAGCTCTTGAATTAATGTTTTTCAAAAAGAGAATAATCGGATGACTCATATTGCAATTTAGGACTTCTTCGGAGATTTGTAATCGTTTTTTTATATTTATTAAATATTTTGTATTTTGTGATATTTTTCTTGTCTTATTTGCAAATTTGAAATTTGTCACTTACAGACCTATTCACGTCCTCGATCTCTGCCCCCACCTCCTTCAGCTAGCGCCATTGCTCCTATAGCTTAAGGATTTTATTGTACAATTTATCATTTATCTCCCATTTATAATAGATATTTTGTTTGACATCATTATTTTATGTTCACATTACATTTATCATGTATATTTATTTTATATTATTGGGACTATTATTTTCCTTTCCAATTTAATGAATCAGTTTACGCGTTTTTCTAAATTTACGTTTTGTGTGTTGTATATTGTTTCAATGTGTAATACGAGTACTAGGGGTTCAAAATAATTATAAAATAGGTCTCGTTAGTTTAAAAAATAAAATAGCGATGGATTAGCTACGGACCGTCGCTAATCCGTATCAAGTTCATACGGTTTAGCGATAGCATAGGTTTGACAGAACAAATTCTTTTTCATACATAAAAACTAGCCGTCACTAATCTCTTGCTACTTTAGCTACGGATTTGTGATGGTGAAAATTTTCCCAAAATTAAAAATGTAAAATTAGATAGCCATCACTACTCCCTCACTAATATAGCTATGGGTTTTTTACGGAAGTTATATTATATGCGTAAAATAAATTTACAGTGCTGTCACTAATCCGTCACAAACATGGCTAGGGTTTATAAGCAGTCGCTAATCCCTCACTAAATTTGCTACGGTTTAGTTACGAGTTGAATTAATTAATTTCTTAAAATTCCATATGTAGAAATAATATAGATTTCGCTATTCCATCGCTAAATCGAAGCAAATTTGACCACTACAAGTTTGTTGACTCGATTATTAGCCCTCGCTATTAGCGACAGTTGTGGTCTACCGTTACAATTTAGCGACTAAGTTTTTAGCTACGGCATTTTTCATCGCTATGCCATCACTATTCACAATTAGTGACGGGTTAGCAACGGCATTAGCCTTCACTAATGCCGTGATTTCTTATAGTGAGTTCTAGGTAGGACTAATGGCTGGAAGTGGGACGATTGGTAAGTACGAGTGAGAGATGGAGGAGCATCTTACTCGGTGGACTGCTCACTTACCAATACCATGATACAAGGTTTCATGGTAATTTGTCATGACGTAGGGTTTTATAACTCTTTGTTAGGGTTATGATACAGGGTTTCATAGTCTAAGTTTTCTTGTTGTTAATAAATGGTTCTAATTTTCCGCAAAAACAAATCACTACGAAATGAGTTTGCAAATGATTATATACATTGACGCATTTGGCCTAATGAATTGTTGAAAGAACCACTTAGCAAATATTGAAAGTGGGAATTTTGAGCTCTTAAAATTATTGCAATCACTGAGTTTTTCATGCATCATGAAAATTTTAAATTACATGTGCACTCACAGTGCTTACTGAGATTCTCTTCTCATACTATTCTTATCATGGTTTTTAGGAAGATCAGGTCTTGATAGGGTTAGATGTGTCGATGCCTAAAGAGTCCTGCTAAATTTTATTGGGTGTCAATTTATTTTAATTTGAGCTTTGGAGTACTAGATTTTAATATACTTTATTATTTTGAAGACGATGTATAAGTATTGAAACTTTGTAATTTTTCTTCTTTTAAGTATTCTTTTTAAATTTCTTTTGCATGTTTGTTATAAAGACTCCTAGTCCGACAGATGGGGCGACATCCCATCCCTTTATGTGTTACATAGGTAGACAAGGTATTATATATCGTATTCTGAAAATGAGACCATTAAAAAAGAATTCAAACTCATTAAGCCAAATTTATATTTTCCATAACAAAAAAAAGAATGAGAATTTTGAAATTAAAAAAAAAAATCTCAAGTAGGTTACATTCTCAAAATAAGACCTTCAGGCCTTATTCTTCACATATGACTTGAAGATCTCATTTTGAGAGAGAGACGTCCTAATGCGACCAAGTCCTTTGCTCACCCCCTTAAACTACCAAAATGCGACAAAATCTCTAAATACATTTCCCACATCACCTTAAACCACTTGTAATACAATAGTCAAACTGTTAGAATGCAACAAAACCTGTAAATACATTTCCCACATTACATTAACCATTTGTAATACAATAAAATTATATAACAATATTATAACCATAACAAAATAATTATCTTAAAATTTGACAAGATATAATAGCTAGCTCAATAATCGATAAAAATATTACAACAAATATGTGTAGTCTATTGAATTATTTAAAATGTAGATTCCAAGATCACAAGCATAACAGAGAAACCATATTCAAAATACAATAAAAGAGATGATAAAGGACTAACATAAATAAAAGACATGAAAAAATGAACTAATCTCATTAAATACTAAAGTTATTATTAGTACAATTTCTCCTAATATATCCATTTCTATAACAATTACTACACCTTAGGGGAGAGTTAGGTGTGCAATAATCCATATCAACTCGTATATCCTTGATGTTCGTAGGTGGTGGAAAAGTTCATTCCTCATCATTTTTTCTAGAAGTGCAAGTATAAAAGTTGAAGGCTTCCAAAATTGTTCATCCACCAAAAGGAAAAACTAACCTTTATATGTCAACTTGTAATTCCTTCTAGTATATAATTTCAAAACAAAATCAACAGGGTCCTAATCTCTATGATGACATGCTATAAACCCATGTGAACAAGGTATACCATATATACCTCACTTTTATCGACTGTATGATCTCTCCCTTAAATTGATACTGTAAATATTCAGAACTCTACCCCCTTGTTGAATTGATGATTTGACCCCGAATATACCAACCTGCATATTAAATTCAGTTATAACATGTCCTCTGGATTTTTCCTCAAAATAGGAATATAGCTTTCACATTTTTTATGTAAAGGGTATCTTAAATTAGATGCCTCATCTCTATACTCATTAAAATATTTAACTAATTTCATAAATGAAGTTTCAACTAAAACTTTTAGTGAAATAGATCTTGCTTTCTTGAGCACACTGTTTATACATTCAGATAAACTAGTAGTCATTGAACTATATTTATATTCTTCATCATATGACAAAACCCATTTTTCCAAACCAATTTTCATCAAATAGTTGAATGCATTTTCTTTTTAGATTCTAATTTTATCCAAATATAATTGACACTTGGCCTTTTTTTGCTGTAGACCAGCAACATACATCAAATATGTTAAATTAGTGTCCTTAAACTTAGCATGAAAATTTGCCTTGATATGAGCAATATTGATGAACAGCTAAAGATTCTTTCCACTCGTTTATTTGGTATACAATATTGATTATGCCTTTATATCTATCTAAAATCAAACATATATGTCTTTCAAAAACAATATGATGACATAGGAGTTTTAAGAATTAGCTCAAACTATCCAATGACTCCTCATCTACAATGGCAAATGCAAGTGGAAAGAGGCAGTTATTTGCATCCTAAGTGAATGCCACCAATAATTCTTTTTGATAAAGTCCTATTAGATGGGTTCCATCAATGGATACCATTAGACGACAATATTTTAACCTAATGATTAATGGCTTAAATGTCTAGAAAAGGAAATGAAAAGCCTTCAAATCATCCACACTAGTCTAATGGTTTTTCCACTTCACAATAGTCTTAGGATTGGATTCCTGCAATGCAAGCATGTATTTTGGAAGGGCAGTCCATATAGAGGGTCAATCACTATATACAAGTTCTATAACTATGTTTTGAGCTTCTCAAACTTTCTTATAAGAACAACTTGTCTTTTACAATTTTTGACTTTCAGCAATAACATCACTCACATGGCATTTAAGGTCATTTAAAATCAAGTGTGTCATATTTCATGCTATAAGCCGATGTTCCATATTTTTATACACATTGTTCACAACTAATGTAGGTGTGTTTTTTGTTCAAAACTATTATCTCCCACTCTCCATGAAGGTATGAAAAAAAAAAAATACAATCTTTAGGGCGAAGTTTAAATGCTGGATGTCTTATTTAGGGTGAAGTTATGAAAAAAAATATAACCTTTAGGACACAAGTAGCAAAAGTATGAAAAAAATGCAACCTTTAGGATGTTGCATTTGAAGAATGAGATCTAAACGTCTCATTTTGAAAATGTGACCTACTTGAGATTTTTTTTTTTTAATTTCAAAATTCTCTTTTTTTTGTTACGGAAAATATAATGGTCTCATTTTTAAAATATGACTTTTCCAAATTAGAAAATTCCCTAGCAGACACTCCATCGTGAGAATTTCCGTTACTGACCCATTTAACTGAAATTCCAACTTACTTGCTATTACTACCGCTACTACACTTCCCTACCCCCCTCCCCCCAACACACACATAGCAATTCTCTACACATTCTTTCTTCTCTTTCTTTTATTTTGTCATCCCATCTTCCTTGCCACCCTTCGACTTCTTTGCCTCCCTTTCCCCTTCCCTATTGCATTCTGTCCGTCCTCTTTTTTTTCACTCTTCTAGAATACAATAACAATCGAGTATAATGTTACTATAATTGTATAAGATATGTGTCTCTTTGTATTCTTTGGTCAATTAATCAAGTTTCCATCATTGACAAAAAAAAAATTTTAATTATATGCCAATTATTCTTTAAAAAAAAAACTATTTGAGGCTTTTATAGAAAAATAATGAATCTAATGCAAATGAATTTTATTATTCACTTAGGATAAATTTCAATGTTAATTTTTGAATTTATAAATTTTTTAAAAATTCAAATGATAATTATATATTTTCAAAAAAATTGAATATAATACCAATTCAAATATAAAATAGGGAAAAATAAAAAACAAACAAACAAAGAGAGAGATGGGGCAGGCCACACAGACTACCATGGGCGACGCTGTATCCAACGTATCCCAGCAACAACTCTATTCTTCCCGCGCTCACTCTTTGAAACAAAGCAAAACCCCTTTCCGCGTCTGGCACCGTGGCTAGGGTTTGAGTTACGCCCAAAATTTCGCAATTTCATCAAGTTTTCTCGAATCCTGAATAAGTTTGAAACGAAAATGAGTGCTCCAATGGATATTTCCATTTCAAAACCCGCCACTGATGCTGTAATATCAGAAGAGAACGACAGCAACCCACAGCTTCTACCTTCTGCTCCACCGCCAATTTTAGCCGACGAAAAAATTCTTCTTTCAGGTACTTTTACCGTCCTCCCAGAAGATTTATTAGTTTTTTTTTTTTTTGAGGAAGGAAGTGTGTGTGGAAATTTACTTCGAGCTGTGCCTTGCACTTAAAAAGACACTAAAAGCTTTTTCGGAAAATTTTAATTGCAGTTGAGGTTTGCTTGAAACCAACTAGCACAGCTCGCATTGAAGATATACGCTCGGCCGTTGGAAGGTATAATTGTTTAGGAAAAATCATGGTTGTTTTTGCTAGAAGAGCAGGGCTTTATTTAATTTTCTTTTGGGGAATTATTAACACTGGATTTAATTGATTCCTCCTTAATGGAAACTTTGGTATTATAATTTGTCGGAAGGAAATTTTGCTTTTATAAAAGTGAGGTCATGAAAGATCACTTGCCAAGTCTGAAGAATTCAACTACAAAAAATTGCAATTTGCTTTCTAATTCTTCCTTTTTCACAGAATGCTGGAAAATAGGAACATGAGCTATGTTGATGGGCCCATTCCTGTGCCATTGGAGGATCAATTTCTACTTCAGAATGTACAGCGAATTTGTGTATGCGACGCAGGTAGATTTTAATTAGCATCTTTTACTTTGGATATGTGCTGGACCTCAAAGAGAAACAGTAATGAAAACTAAGACTGGCAAGGGAAAGCTGAAGATTCTAACTTTCATTATCTTAAATTTTAATCTCTTTCTGTGCAAGAGCACAGTGAGGAAGATTCAGTATCGTTGAACATTACAATTGGTTAATCTTCTTGACTTTTTACAGATGAATGGGTTGGAAAGCATGGTGTTCTTTTGTTCTGGCAAGTCCAACCTATTGTGCATGTCTTCCAGGTAACATTTTTTTCATTGGCTTCCTCCTAACATGGTTTTGGCCGAGTCATTTTTTATCCTCTAATCTATTTTCTTTACATAATGATTGTCTAGGATTTTTAAGAAGGAATCTGGCCACTAAATAAATTTTCTTTATATCCATGTGACGACTGTGGCTTGTTGCGATATTTGCTTTGGATGCCATGCTACATTCTTCTCTCTCTCTCTCTCTCTCACACGCACACACACACACAAGTGGGATATAAGATGGTAGAGTAGATTGCATTCAATATATTAAGCAACATGCTGGCTATGGGTCAGCAGAGTGAGAAACTGCATGACTAATGAGAAGAAAATTTTATCAGTGGATAGCTAATGGAAAAGTTGTTTCAATACCAAATCATCATTCTGCATTTGGTGGTCATGCTTGTAATTTTCCAAATGGAGATCGGAATCATGTAGCATTTACTCATTGTGAAATGGATTTCTATAAGATGGATTTGTGAAATAGCTTACATCCTTGAAGTTGATGAATTCCTTAGAATTTGCATTTATAGTCTTTCTGGGCAGTTTTGGGGTTATCTTTGTATTGCTCTCTCTTTCCAGCTCAGTGAAGAAGGACCTTGTGAAGACTTAAATAGTGATGGCCAACTTTCTAGCTTCAATGAATGGATTCTTCCTGCAAAGGAATTTGATGGCATGTGGGAAAGGTTTGCTTCCAATATTCACTTGAAGTTCCCTCTTCATGTCGATGCATGCAGTAAGCATAGTCTTTCTACTTTTACAGCTTGATTTATGAATCTGGTCTTAAGCAGAGGCTATTGCGCTATGCAGCAAGTGCTTTGCTTTTTACTGAAAGGGGTGTTAACCCTTTCCTTGTGTCTTGGAACCGGTAAGGAAATGTCTTCTGTTTGTATTAACTTTTTAAATAATGCTGCTGTAACCTCCCTGATATGGCCTGTGTTAAGGCAGTAGTTTTATGAAATCTTTTTCCAATTTTGCTTATTTTTTACTCTGATGTATTCTTCTTTCAGAACTATTTCTAGTTATTTTTTTACTATGTTCTTGTCCAATTCTCATTACTCAACCTATCTAAACATAGATAGGTATTCCTTGATGCACCTAGTACTCCCCAAGTGGTTTCTCAAATGGCCTCTTGAAATAAATATTAAATCAAAATAAAAATAGAAAAGAACTAAATTGCCTTTTTAAAGCTTCTCCCTTAAATAGTCGAGAAACCTTGAGAAATGAGAACAATATAGCATATTTCGGGAGGATCTAATCAAATTAAAGTTGAAAACTTGAAAAAGATTATATTTAAACTAATCTTGAGTGCAGGGCATGACAGATGTAAAATTCATGGAGTTACATTAAGGGTGTGATTGTGATTGTGATTGGGAAGAAACTCTTTCCAATCCAAAATTTCACTTTAATTTAATAATATAATTTTCGTTTATAAAAAACTGTCATATACTTATAACATATCATATATTCTCTCTTTGGTCCCACGAGGGTCCCACCTTGACACCACAAATTTAATAATTTTTATTAGATTCAAACAAGTTCATCTCAATCCAATTCTTATCCATTAAGAAGTGCATCAAAACATTAAACATGCTGTTAACGTCTAATTAGAAAGGCAACTTAAGATTCACATAATTGAATTATAAAAACATGCATATCTAGTCACTTTTAGGGAGGAGCTCATCCCATGAACTTTCCTACTTGAGCTCTTGTGTACAGGAATCAACTCATAAAGCTCTATGGTGCTTTAGGCGTGCCGTGTGCCTCTCTATGCCTCAGATCCTAGTTGCAGAAAATACACACATGGATAAATTATGCTTTAGTTGTCAATGACGTGTCTTTCTTGCATTCACCCTTATCCATTAGGGTGATGCTGTTCACTGTAATGAAACTATGTAGTTCTATTCACAGAATGATAAAAATAAATAAATAAAAAGGGAAGCAAGAAAAATTATTATCTTTGTGGTGATAGGCTTGATGTCTTAATTCTTCCTTGTTTATTCTCTAAACTCCACTTATCTTTTATATGTTCTATTTTAAAAATCAAGCTTCTAATTTTTACACTTATTTTATCTATTACAAAGTGTAATTGCCTCAGTGGTACAAATGGGTTAAAAGCAGGGAAGATGATTTCATATTCAATTTGAGCTTGAAACTGTTAAGCATAGGCGTTGATTGTCTAAATCAAACTGTGTTGAAGTTAGGCTGCAACATATTTTGTGACATATTGCAGGGTTTTATTCCATTAGAAGTATATTTCTGGTGCAAGAGGACTCGTATTATTTTAAGCTTTACTTGGATTGGAATTTTCCCAAATCCATTTCGATCCAAAATTTCACTTTAATTTGAAAATTATTTTTATATATATTTTTGTTTCCTGAGACTTGTCATATATACTTGTGGAAAAATTATGCGGAAATGCTCAGTATGTACAGCTAGGAATCCCATAATTCATGGGATCTGACAGCTAGGAGTAGTTTCCTAATTTTGTTTGTACAGCTAGAAGTCCCATAATTCATGGGATCTGACAGAGGGTAGTTTCCTAATTTTCTGCTATGATTTTTGTATATAAAGGCTGACCAAAACTATATGTATAAAAGAGAGATTTCAATAGAAATTCTTCCCTTGTTCCGTTCACAATATTTTCTCTTTGTTTAAATTCTGAGATGGTATTAGAGCTGTTCTTTCTTGGGAACTGTTTCTGAGTTTGATTCTGCCGGATTGATTGGCGATGCTCTCTGTTTTGGCCGGCCTCCAATTGCTGGTTTCTCTTCTTCATTTGATCAGCCTTAATTGCTGGTGTCTCTTCTTCATTTAATTAGCCTTAATCGCTGGTGTGTTAGCCTTCTTTTTCCCTCCGATTAGCCTCATTTTTCCTTCCAGATTGCCTTTTGTTCCTTCTAGACTGCTGCACCACAAAGTACAGTTGTATCACAAAGTCAAGTGGTCTTAACCGGAAGGAACTTAAGAGGGTGAGATCTTTTATCAACCGTCTTGAGAAGCTTTCAGGTACTTGTTCTTTGGTGTATTTAGGTAAGTTTCCTTCTCCATTGGATTAAATGTTTCAGATACAATAGCAATAAAATCTTGGATCATGGACTCTTGGATCATGTACTCGAGAGCTACTGATCACATGACCCACTCATCCAAATATTTTTCAACCTGTACCCCATGTCCTAGCAACCGAAAAATAGCCACAGCCGATGGATCTTTAACAACTGTTGTAGGCATAGGAGATGTTCAAATAAACCCAACCGTGGCCCTTAAAAATGTCCTTCACGTCCCCAAATTATCCACCAACCTTGTCTCTATACAAAAAATCACCCAAGATCTATCCTGCAATGTGGTTTTTTACAGTGATTGCTGTGTATTTTAGGACAAGGGTTCGGGCAGGACAATTGGACATGCTAAAGAAAGGGAAAACCTCTACTACCTCCAGACGCCAAGACAGATAGCCTAAAGCAGGTTTCTCATGTCAGAAACTAGTTTATGCAACAAGGAGAAAATCCTTCTTTACCATCGTTGTTTAAGACACCCATCGTTTAGGGTCGTTAAGACTTTATTTTCAGGTTTGTTTTTGAATTTAAGTGTTGAAGAATTCCTTTGTGAGGTGTGTAAACTTGCCAAACACAACCGAGTATCTTTTCCAATCAGTAATAAAAGGAGTTCTATTCCCTTTTATCTTGTTCACACTAATATCTAGGGTCCTTCTACCGTTCCTAATGTCTTTGGAGCACGATGGTTTGTTTCTTTTATTGATAATTGTACTCGTATTACTTGCTATTCTTGTTGAAGTATAAGTCTGATGTTAGTACCGTACTACCAAATTTCTGCTCTATGGTGAAAAATCAATTCGGGGTTGACGTCAAGAGGTTCAAGTCTGATAATGCTAGGGATTATTTGAATTTGGTCCTCACTCCTTACTTTCAGAAAGAGTGGGTTATTCATGAGTCATCCTGTGTAAGCACACTACAACAAAATGGAGCAGCAGAAAGTTAAAATGGTGACCTTCTTGAGAAAACTCGAGCATTGTTATTTTAGAAAAACATGCCTAAAACCTTTTTCTTTTTTGGGGGTGGTGTGGGGGGCGGGGGGTGCACTTATCTCATAAATCGTTTGTCTTCACGAGTCTTGGAATACAAAAGTCCAATGTGTTCCAAAGACATCAAGTTAATGATGTGTCTTTCTTGCATTCACCCTCATCCATTGGGGTGATGTTGTTCACTGCAATGAAACTATGTAGTTCTATTCAAAGAATGATAAAAATAAATAAATAAAAAGGGAAGCAAGAAAAATTATTATCTTTGTGGTGATAGGCTTGATGTCTTAATTCTTCCTTGTTTATTCTCTAAACTCCACTTATCTTTTATATGTTCTATTTTAAAAATCAAGCTTTTGATTTTTACACTATTTTATCTATTACAAAGTGTAATTGCCTCAGTGGTACAAATGGGTTAAAAGTAGGGAAGATGATTTCATATTCAAGTTGAGCTTGAAACTATTGAGCATAGGCGTTGATTGTCTAAATCAAACTGTGTTGAAGTTAGGCTGCAACATATTTTGTGACATATTGCAGGGTTTTATGCTTTTAGAAGTCTATTTTTGGTGCAAGAGGACTCATATTATATTAAGCTTTGCTTGGATTGGAATTTTCCCAAATCCATTCCGATCTAAAATTTCACTTTAATTTGAAAATTTATTATTTTATATATTTTTGTTTCCTGAGACTTGTCATATATACTTGTGGAAAAATTATGCGGATATGCTCAGTATGTACAGTTAGGAATCCTATAATTCATGGGATCTGACAGCTAAGAGTAGTTTCCTAATTTTGTTTGTACAGCTAGAAGTCCCATAATTCATGGGATCTGACAGAGGGTAGTTTCCTAATTTTCTGCTATGATTTTTGTATATAAAGGCTGACCAAAACTATATGTATAAAAGAGAGATTTCAATAGAAATTCTTCCCTTGTTCCGTTCACAATATTTTCTCTTTGTTTAAATTTTGAGATGGTATTAGGGCTGTTCTTTCTTGGGAACTGTTTCTGAGTTTGATTCTGCCGGATTGATTGGCGATGCTCTCTGTTTTGGCCGGCCTCCAATTGCTGGTTTCTCTTCTTCATTTGATCAGCCTTAATTGCTGGTGTCTCTTCTTCATTTAATTAGCCTTAATCGCTGGTGTGTTAGCCTTCTTTTTCCCTCCGGTTAGCCTCATTTTTCCTTCCAGATTACCTTTTGTTCCTTCTAGACTGCTGCACCACAAAGTGCAATTGTATCACAAAGTCAAGTGGTCTTAATCGGAAGGAACTTAAGAGGGTGAGATCTTTTATCAACCGTTTTGAGAAGTTTTCAGGTACTTGTTCTTTGGTGTATTCATGTAAGTTTCCTTCTCCATTGGATTAAATGCTTTAGATACACTAGCAAAAAAATCTTGAATCATGTACTCGAGAGCTACCGATCACATGACCCACTCATCCAAATATATTTCAACCTGTATCCCATGTCCTAGCAACCGAAAAATAGCTATAGCCGATGGATCTTTAACAACTGTTGTAGGCATAGGAGATATTCAAATAAACCCAACCGTGGCCCTTAAAAATGTCCCTCACGTCCCCAAATTATCCACCAACCTTGTCTCTATACAAAAAATCACCCAAGATCTATCCTGCAATGTGGTTTTTTACAGTGATTGCTGTGTATTTTATGACAAGGGTTCGGGCAGGACAATTGGACATGCTAAAGAAAGGGACAACCTCTACTACCTCCAGAAGCCAAGGCAGATAGCCGAAAGCAAGGTTCTCATGTCAGAAACTAGTTTATCCAACAAGGTGAAAATCCTTCTTTACGATCGTTGTTTAAGACACCCATCGTTTAGAGTCGTTAGGACTTTATTTTCAGGTTTGTTTTTGAATTTAAGTGTTGAAGAATTCCTTTGTGAGGTGTGTGAACTTGCGAAACACAAACGAGTATCTTTTCCAATCAGTAATAAAAGGAGTTCAATTCCCTTTTATCTTGTTCACACTAATATCTAGGGTCCTTCTACCGTTCCTAATGTCTTTGGAGCACGATGGTTTGTTTCTTTTATTGATGACTGTACTCGTATTACTTGCTATTCTTGTTGAAATATAAATATGATGTTAGTACCGTACTACCAAATTTCTGCTCTATGGTGAAAAATCAATTTGGGGTTGACATCAAGAGGTACAAGTCTGATATTGCTAGGGATTATTTGAATTTGGTCCTCACTCCTTACTTTCAAAAAGAGTGGGTTATTCATGAGTCATCCTGTGTAAGCACTCTACAACAAAATGGAGCAACAGAAAGTTAAAATGGTGACCTTCTTGAGAAAATCCGAGCATTGTTATTTTAGAAAAACATGCCTAAAACCTTTTTTTTGGGGGGGAGCAGTTGTTACAACCACTAATCTCATAAATCGTTTGTCTTCATGAGTCTTGGAATACAAAAGTCCAATGTAAGTTCTCTCATCCTTTTACCCCAACATAAGAACCGCCAACAAACTTGTTCCTAAGGTTTTTGGGTGTGTGTCTTTCGTTCATGTTCATGGTCCATATAGAGGAAAACTTGATCCTAGGGCTAAAAAATGTGTCTTTATTGGGTACTCTTCAACACAAAAAGGGTACAAGTGTTACCACCCTCAATCAAAGAGATTTTACGTCTCCATGGATGTCACATTCAAGAAAAGGAATCTTACTTCACTAAATCTTATCTTTTAGGGGGGAATTCCACTCAGGAAGATAACAATCACGAAGGTTTCTTTTTTGAACCACTTGATCTATCCCCTGGCCCTAGTCCTTCTGTGTCTATTTTGGAGTCTGTTCCTCCTGTGTCTATTTCAACTTCTAACACCCCTCTTGAAACTGGTACTGCCATTCCTGACATCCCTACTGAAGCTGCTCCTACTACTACTAGAAGACTTGATGAAGACATGAGATATGCAAAGCAATACAAGAAGAGGGAAGTAAAGGTTGTCCCTGAACCTGCACAAGTCCAATCGTCTAGCCCCGTGCCAGTGAATGAGGTAATATTTTTTAATTCCAACTCACAGGGTGAGACCGAAGGTCAAACAGAGAAAGATGATCAACCCATTAATGTGGCTGAAACACAAGTTAAACAGGTTGATGATGACCTAGACTTACCCATTTTCATTAGAAAGAAACCTAGAGAGTGTAGAAATCGACCGTTGTACCCATTAGCACATTTCGTATCATTCAAAAAATTCTCACCACCTCACAAAGCTTTCCTCGTTAGCCTAAATACCATCACTATCCCCACGAGTGTATACGAATCTATGTCTAATGGTAAATGGAAACAAGCCATAGATATGGAGATGGAGGCATTGGAAAAGAACAAAACCTAGGAGTTGGTGAGATTGCCTATTGGAAAAAGACCCGTGGATTATAAATGGGTGTATATTGTAAAATAAAAAGCAGATGGGTCACTTAAGAGATATAAGGCTCTCTTGGTAGCGAAAGGGTATGCGCAGACGTATGGGATCGACCATCCAGAGACCTTTGCTCCTGTTGCAAAGATGAATACAGCTGGAGTATTGATGGCACTTGTTGCTAACTATGGATGGGACTTGCAACAGTATGATGTCAAGAATGCATTTTTACATGGGGATCTAGAAGAGGAGATTTATATGGAAGTCCCACCGGGTTATGGTAAGAATCTGGACACTCATGTCGTGCGTAAATTGAAGAAGGCTCTATATGGTCTTAAGCAATCCCCCCGAGCATGGTTTGGAAGATTTGCAAGGGTTATGTTGACAATAGGGTATAAGCAAAGCCAAGGTGATCATACATTGTTCATTAAACATTCTCCTTCAAGGAGAGTCACAGCTCTACTTGTGTATATTGATGATATAGTGATAACTGGAAATGATGATGAGGAGACGCAAGCATTAAGTCGGTGTTTGGATAAGGAATTTGAAATCAAAGCATTGGGAAGGATGAAGTATTTCCTAGGAATCGAAGTTGCTCATTCGAGATAAGGAATCTTTATCTCACAGCAGAAGTATGTTATAGATCTTCTCAAGGAAATAGGTAAGACAGCATAAAAGCCAGTGAGCACACCCATGGACTTGAATATCAAGCTAGGGACGCAGAAGATGATGCTACAGTAGATCAGGAAATGTATCAGCGCCTGGTAGGAAGACTCATATATCTCTCTCATACACGACCAGACATAGCATTTCCAGTGACTGTAATAAGTCAATTCATGTACAACCCGACGGAAGTTCATTTGCCAGCAGCTTATAGAGTACTTTAGTATCTTAAGAGGACGTTGGGAAAAGGTATCTTATTCAGAAGAAATGGAGGATTGGTACTTGAAGCATACACTGATGTTGATTATGCTGGGTCTATTGTTGATAAAAGGTCAACATCTAGATATTGCACCTTTCTTGGTGGAAATCTTGTGACATGGAGGAGCAAGAAACAAAGTGTGGTAGCTTGGTCGAGTGCAGCGGCAGAGTTTAGAGCGATCGCTCAAGGTGTATGTGAAGTACTTAGGTTGAAGATCATTCTTGGAGACCTAAAGATTAAGTGGGATGGACCTATGAGATGCTATTGCGACAATAAGTTTGCAATCGATATAGCTCATAATCCGGTACAACATGACTGAACAAAGCACATTGAGATTGACAGACATTTTATCAAGGAAAAGCTGGACAGCGGACTAATTTGCATGCCTTATGTGTCAACAAACAATCAACTCGCAGATGTACTAACGAAAGGGTTAGATAGCTCAACGTTTCAAACTATTGTATCCAAATTGGGAATGGAAAATACTTATTCACCAGCTTTTGGGGGGGGGGGGGGTGGAAAAATTATGGGGATATGCTCAGTATGTACAGCTAGGAATCCCATAATTAATGGGATCTGACAGCTAGGAGTAGTTTGCTCCCATAATTCATGGGATCTGACTGCTAGGAGTAGTTTCCTAATTTTGTTTGTATAGCTGGAAGTCCCATAATTCATGCGATCTAACAGAGGTTAGTTTCCTAATTTTCTGCTAGGATTTTTGTATATAAAGGCTGACCAAAACTATATGTATAAAAGAGAGATTTCAATAGAAATTCTTCCCTTGTTCCATTCACAATATTTTCTCTTTGTTTAAATTACGAGAATACTCACAACGTTTCATATTCTTTCTTTTTAACTCCAACTTTGGGCCTTACCTGACCCCACACATTTAATAATTTTTTATTATATTCATATAAATTCATCTCAATCCAATCTTTATCCAATTTCATCTAGCATTATTTGCTTGATGAGGACTGTGTTCTAACTTACTGTCTTAACCATTGCTGATGTTATGAAATTTCTTTGAAGACATTCTGGTTCTAAAAATAGTGCAGTTCAATGGACTAATGAAGTTCATCCATTATTGTGTTGTGTCTACATCTATATGGCATATGGAGTCACCTTTAACCTCCAAAAGAGTTGGCACTTGTTTGGCTACTTTCAGTTTATTTTACCTCCATAACTTTTGCTCCGTATTTTTTCCTTTATTTACTTTGCAACAACTTGTTAGGTTTTGCATTCTGTATTTGTGCTCTAGTTTCTTATACTTCCAATGGCTCTGCAGTATCATTCTGCTTCATGGACCTCCAGGAACAGGAAAAACATCACTATGCAAAGCATTGGCTCAAAAACTGTCAATACGTTTTAGCATCAGGTCCTTGTATATGCTTTAGTTTCATCAGGGTTCTTAGATATTTCTGCTCTACCTTATTTTGATTTCTGAATTGTCTTTTTCATATAATTTCCTAATCAGATACCCGCAGTGCCAACTGATTGAAGTAAATGCCCACTCCTTATTTAGTAAATGGTTTTCTGAGAGTGGCAAGTTGGTGAGTACTGAATGTTCTGTTCTTTCATCTTCGAGTCTCAGAACAAACTAACTTGCCATTATTTTTTTCATACAAACTCAGCAATCTGTTGAAGGGTTTAAATCAGGTTCTAAGCCATTGCAAATACTAACTTTAATCAGTTGTATCCTCACTAAAGACCAAAGAAGTATTGCATAGCTGATTAAGAGGACTTACCATAAGTAATATCCATACATATGATAAATTATTACTTTCTTTTCCCTTTTTTCCTTTTCTTTAATACTTTAAGTAGTTTCATTGTTGAATATACCTTAAGCTGTGTTATATTTCAAGGTGGTACTGAACTCTATCAATGTCCTTAAATGGTTAGACAGATTGATGGTAAGAGTATTAATCTGCTCTGGAATGCTTTTTTATATCATTGGACATGAATATAGTTTGTTGACACTTTAACTCTTACTGTTTCTCTGTTGATAATTAAGTACAAATTTAGCTTAAATTTAAATGTTATTTTCTCGACTCAGGAGTGATTTAATTAAGAGCATGTTCTGGGCTTAAGTAAATGAATAGTATCATGACATTAACCTTAAATTTATATTTGATGATTGCTTTATGAGAGTATTTTCCATGCAATGGGGCCAATATTCTGCTACAGTTATTATTTCTTCTATCGGTCTTCCTTTTAGGTGTTCAGCCTGATAATGGTTTTATCTTTAATTTAAGGTAGCAAAGCTTTTCTCAAAAATTCAAGAAATGGTGGAGGAAGAGAACAACTTAGTGTTTGTTTTGATTGGTGAGGATTATTATAACTGCCATCATTACTGTGATGTTTATATCATTTGTCTTTTGATCGTATAAAAAGCTAAACACAAGATATTTTGCAGATGAAGTTGAAAGCCTTGCTGCTACAAGAAAGGCTGCATTGTCTGGTTCCGAACCTTCAGATTCAATTCGGGTATTTCGTTTTCGTCCTTCAAAAGAAACAATATAATATGTACAACAAAGTTGGATGCAGCTTATATGCAGCTATGTCTAGGTGTTCATATGATGCCAATGCCATTAAAAAAACATCCCCTCAGATATCTATATACTATAGATAGTTGAATAGTTCAAATACCATCTTCTCTGATGCACAAACAATCTTAAACATTTATTTTGCAGGTTGTGAATGCACTGCTGACCCAACTGGACAAATTGAAATCTGCCCCAAATGTGATAATCTTAACAACATCCAATATAACTGCTGCAATTGGTACATACCTGGAGGAGCATTACTACTGTATATTTAGATCTTTTGATCCTGTTCTCTGTTCAGTCTCCTCTTGTTCCTCTCTTTTATGGCATAAGTTGATAAATTTTATCCTGTTTATTGGAATATATGACTATGTTTTCCTAGTTAAAGCATAATTCTGGATTCTAAGTCAGTCTTCTGAGGCTGCATATTCACAAATATGGTCAGTTCTTAAGTGCACGTGTATGTATCCTTTAGGTTTAACCTCTGGTATAAAAACTTGGCTTTTTACTAGAGCGTTCATTCTCAAATCAGTGTAGAGGTTGCTGAAGTTGCTGTCTGGTTGCCTCAAACTTATGACAGAAGCAATAGTAGCTGATTCATTTCATTAAGATTATCTATTGCTATTAACTTAGGAGATAATCCTGGAACATCCCTGATATGTACATTCTTGTTTATATAAATGATGTTCTGGTGCACTACAGTAGCCATTTGCAGTCGTTCCTTGTATTCCTCATTAGTGCATTGACCAATAGGATGTTATCAGAAAGAAGGAAGAGTGAAATAGTCCCACCAACCATGACAGAGTTGTACAAATTGTAAATTTGATATTTCTAGTGTTAACATGGGATGATCATTTTAATAGTAGAGTTGATAAAATATTTTAAAATGTATTTTGGGTGTATTGCAAGTATGTTTTCCTTATGTTTCTTTATTGAGATCAAGGTGCCTCTCTGCATCTAAGGGCATTTGTCACCTTCTAATGCTAAGTTGGGGCTTGAGATTACAATTTTGAAGTACCTTTTCATCTACATACTACTTGGGAGACCTTAGCACTAGCTGCAGGACTTTCTTGAAATGTATTTTTGTTGGCAAGAATATTCTAAAAAGATTTCTCTTCCAGGTAGAACTTCCTAAATTTACATGTTTAGCAAAAATTTGGCAACTTAGTTTATTCTTCAGAAACCAGGGAAAAAAGTCAACATTTAGGGTTATTCTGTTTGAATTTGTGTTAAGATTAGCTAATAGTTCAGAAGAATAGAAAGGCCTTTTATCGTTCCTCTGTTGTCAGATACTTCAGGTCAGGTAATTCATTTCTATTATGTGAAAAAATACCTCGATGAAAAAAATAAATTCTTAAACTGGTAACCTTTGAAGAGGACTTGTAGACTTTCTCACCAATGAACTTTTGTACTTGGGAAAATATTGTTCCCACTTCACTGAGGTTAAACACTCTCTTCATCACTTTCACACCTACTGGTATCTTCAAGTTTTGTATTTCTGTGTCTTCTTGTTTTCTGTGTTTTATTGGGTTGAGGGAGATGCTGGTAATGGTATTTTTGCAAGTTAATGGTTTCTTTCTCTCGTTACCTTCCTTTGAACTGTGAAAGTATTGTATCTTTTAGTCCTGGTTTAGATCAAGAATTTTGAGCTCACCTCACAGTTCTTTGCTCGATCATTTTGATATCAGATGTTGCTTTTGTGGATCGAGCTGATGTCAAAGCATATATTGGGCCTCCAACTCTGGAAGCACGGTATGAAATTCTAAGGTCCAGTTTGCAAGAGCTACTACGCACGGGAATTTTGTCAATTTCCCACTTGCCGGTACTTTTTAAGCCCTTTTTTTATGCATATCACTTGTCTGGAACCTAATGTCCTTCAATGCTGCATGAAACCAGTTGGCTAACACAAAAAATGTGAAATTTTTGTAGGACGAGCATAGCCTCATTCTGCCAAATTTTGCTGGTTTAAAAGAGAAGTGTGGAACTACCAGCGTACCGGAATCTAAAGGCCTAGTAAGCCTTTGTAAACAACTCCTTGAAGTTGCAGATGCATGTGAGGTGAACTCGAAATACTCTTTTCTCGTAAGTTGTGTACCCTACAACATATGGAAACTGCAATAATGTAACCAACGATGCTGAAGTACCACTACTTTTCTTTTTTTTTTAATCAGGGCATGAGTGGGAGATCACTAAGAAAGCTTCCTTTTATAGCTCATGCAGCCCTAGCCAATCCGTACAGTTGCGATCCCGCACAGTTTTTGGAGACAATGACAGAAACAGCTAGACGAGAACGTTCTGAAATGCCCGACTGACTTATGATTTATTTTTAGATTGTACCATGCTGGCTCAAAGATGCGCTATCATGATAAGAAATTAGAAAGGTTACTAAGGAAGTAATCATCATCCGTAAGTCGACTTTGACCATCTACAGAATTTGCCACCCCAGCAAATGTCTCAAGTAGAGGGTCATCACTATTAGAACGAGCATTTACATTAACAGCATCCCTCGAGTCCCCCATTCAATATTTACTCCAAAATGGATTAAGAATAGCTTGAGAAAAAAAAGAGAAATCCTTTTCTTAGTTTTAGAGATCATCTTGTATAGATACCTACTTTGTAGGCGAGAGGTATTTGAATTTTATGCACTGGGGTATAGTTGAACTTGTCCTGTTCTTTTTTGTTGTATAATCTGTAGTGGCATATGGTAACAGGCCGAATTATGCTGAGCATTGAATGCTTTGCTGGTTTCTGGGGATACACATTGTAATGTCATTGGTTTTTCAATTTCGTCCACTGCTGTACTGAAATCAAGATCATTATTTATATCCAACATTTTCTTGATTGGAAAAAGCTGGAAAAGGAAGAATTGACATAGCAACCTTCCTTTTTTTTTTTCTCTTGGGTAATTATTGAAGTTTCTCCCATCGAGATTGTGTTAATTGTAACTATTATAAGATGTCAATCAGTAATCATAAATCATAGTGACAACCAAAATGTTGGATGTTAGGATATGCGTTCGCACACGTCAAAATTATACCAAATGAATACTTTAGTAATTCTTGTAATCATACTTTTAAAAAAATAATTTTAACTCAACTATTTCTCTGGAGTGGTTGAAATGTTTTTAGTAGGGGTGGCAATTGTGTCGTGTTCGAATTAACGGGTCGTGTCAACTTGATATAATTACACTTGACAAGTCAACCCGAATACGATCCGATTAATAAACGTATCGTGTCGTGTCAACCTATTTATTTTCGTGTCGTGTTCGTATTATAAAACGGATTGATACGACATGATACAATTAGATACAAAAATTAAATAGATAATTACTAAATTCGTTAATCCGAATACCTACTAAACCCACTAATCTGTACACCATTACACAAAAAATTTGAAAAAATCAAATCAAATTATATAAAATTAAAAAACTAATAAAATAGTCCGTAAAGTCATAAATAACCAATAAAATAACAAATCATCCCGCTAAATATTTAAATATTTTAATAAATTCATAAGATTTAATCTTAAAAATCTAAACAAATGTAATTTTACAATAAAATTGAATTATTCAATAAATTATTTTCTCTAGATATTTAGAATAACAATTTTGTCGTAGCATGCCAGGAATTTTAAAGAGTAAATGGAGAGCAAAAAACGAACACGAAAGGAAGGCTTATCCTTATAGGGTGTAATTCAAATTGTCTTTATCCCAATGTCAGAAATGGCATAGTATACGAATTGGTCAATCGATACTGAGTGAACCTTACATTCTGATAAATGCACCACACAGGTTTCTTTTCATTCTATATTTGATTCGGCCTGTAGGCATATTACATACGTTATTTCCTAAAGGTCTAACCTTCCCCTTTAGACTTGCGTAAGGTCGTTGCTTACCAATTCGTACTAATATTATTATTATAGACACTAAATAATAATTAATTAAGAATGATTCATTTACTATATATCAAGCAAATAATCACATTAATATCATTTATTTTCTTTAAGACGTCTCATATAATTAAACAAAATAGACACATAAACAATTTAATTAATTCATATAATAAAATTTAATTCAATTAATTCGTAAAAAATTAAATTATCTAATTTTTTATAATAAAATTTGTAGGGTATTACAAAAAGTATTAAATATAAATATTAAAAAAAGTTAAACGGATTTGCGGGTTGAAACAGGTTGAACCTGTTTATGACCTGTACACGTTTAAAGTTAAACGGGTCGACTTGTTTCGACCCGAACATACAAAACCCCAATCCTAACCCGCTATAACCATGTCGTGTTCGTGTCATGTTGGCGTATCGTGTTCAATATTGCCGCCCCTAATTTTTAGAGCCTTTAACTATTTAGTATAGTCTATTATTATTCTCTTTTTTCAAATTGATTGTCTATATTTTTACTTTATTTTTTTTTCAAAATAAATATTCACTATGTATACTTTCAATATAATTGTTAACATATGTCTAGTGAAATATGAACATCTGATTTGAAATGGAAAGAGTATTACTCTCTCTGTTTCTATTTATTTATCACAAATGAAAAATTTTAGTGTCTATTTTTATCCGTCACATTGACAAAATTTAAGTGCCATTAATGTTAATTTTACTGTTATATATTTGTATTAAATAACTTTAGAAAATGAGAGTAATAATTTTAGAGAGAGAGTTGAGCAAACAAAATAAGAAAATAATTATATTGAACATTAAATCCAAAAATACTTTTGGAATGTATAAACAAAGTTATATAAATTTAAGAAACTAATTAATTTTTCTTAAATTGTGTGAAATAATTAATTGTGACAAATAAATAGAGATAGAGAGCACATTGTTTCGCCTTTCTAAAAAGAGAGTATTACATTGGAGTTGCAATCTGAAAACTTTGAAGTCTCGTTCATTATCCAAAAACAGGGTGTTTTTTTCCCCCTCTTTTTTGGGTTCAAATGGATTGAGCTAAAGACCTTTTGCCTGGCAAGGAGCTGTTTCACAAAATGAAACATTGGCTAACTGGCAATCAACGTTTTCATATTAATCTTCAACCTCTTAGGCTTCTTTTGTTCTTCACCTTCTGCTTCCTTAGTTTTGTTATTATGCTTAATGAGAGGGCTGAATCTATAATGACAAGTTCTAAAGAAATGATCTAAGTGACAAACACATCTGAACCACTCCAACCCCCAATGATTTTTTTTTGAGGATAAAGGATCTATATTATGTTGAATTTTAATCAAACACAATACTTAGCACATTTGTGAGAATTGATGGACACCGAACAGAGTAGATCTTATCCGTACTTGGAATTCAAATTCTGGTTCTTCAAGAATCACATTCCAATGTTATACCATTAATACCCTCAATATAGTCCTCATGCAGTACTCTATGTATAAAGTATAAGGTATGTTGTTGTTGTTGTTGTTGTTATACAAATGCCTCATTGAGAATCTAAAGTCGTTGCAATTAGCAAATTGCAAATAGAAAAACAAAGGGACTTCTATGATATCCATGGAAAAGAAAAGACTAGCCAAAATGTCATCAGTGCTAAAGTAGAATCAAGTTAAATTATAGGCGTGTAAAATCTCAACAATTCTCCCGACATAAAGATCTTTTAGCTGTTTTTTTTTTTTTTGGGGGGGGGCGGGGAGGGGGGGTGGTCCTCTCTTTTGACAGATTATTCATAATTCAAGCAATCTGGCAAGCGTACAGGATCCAAATAAGAAACTTGAATTTTGAACACATAAATGAGTTTTCTCCAACAATAAGATCAAGGTACCCTTAAAATACTTTTGAAATTAATTGAACAACACAAAGCCATCTCCATGACCCGAGAGAGAGAGAGAGAAGGAATGCATATATAATATAGTAACTCATATATGCATTTAAGAGAGAGAGAAGGAATACATATATGATATAACTCATTTACCTTTAAAAGGATGACCTTTTACACAGTTATAGAGCCAAGAATATGGGAAACCTAATGGTCAGCTCGAAATGTAGTAAAACGTCATCAGCAAAAATGTGAAACCTGTAGTAACAAGCTACCAAAACAGCTAATGTCCTAAATGATGTATAAGAAACGAATTAAAATAATTAGTAATTGTTGACAATGTTCACTAAAAAGTTAGTATGCAGGACCTGTGGTATCTCCAGCAAATTTTGACAAAACTGGAAGAAAACAGCTATAAACTAAATGCGTACTCATTAATTACCGTGATTTCAACTCAAGCTGGAGGGGCCAGAGTACCGCTGCTCGTTGAAGAACCAAAAAGGCTGGAAATTGCAGGATGTTTACGGATATGATGAGGGCACTTGAAAAGCAGATCCTTTGCCTCTGAATATCTACCCTCATCAAAGAAAGACTGAAAAACATGCTGGTAAGCCGAAACAGATGGATATTGCTTACTACTTAATGCCCCCAAAAATTCCACTGCATCTTGCACAGACCCATTCTTTGAAATATAATGCACTAAAGGCTTTGCATCTGGTGGATAATTCTGTTTCTTCATCAGCCGAAGCAGGTCCAAGGCTTCCTCCAGCCTCCTCTCTCCTAAAAGCTTTTTGATCAAATATTTATATGTAGCTTGCCAAGGTACCAAGTGAAACCTGTTGACCATTTCAATGAGCAATTTATACGCTCCAACAATTCTCTTCTGACTCAGAAATCCATGCACTAATACTTCTAAAAGATCAGCATCAGCTTCAAAGTTCTTTTCTACCATCTTTGCAAAACATAAAAGTGCTGTATCAACTTTGTTCGCATAACAGTGCCCTTGTATCAGAATGGTCCAAGTCTTTATATCAGGCATGCATCCCTTTGCTTCCATCATGTCCAATACTTTACATGCTTCTTCTAACCTTTGTGCTTTACAAAGTCCATAGACCAATTGGCTGTATGTGATGTTATCGAGTTCGTATCCCGCATTTCTCATTGTGTCCACAATCTTCTCTGCTTCATCAAATCTGCCCACACTTGTTAAAGTCCTATGAATCCCGTCATAGTCGGCTTTCAAAAGGCAATAACCGACAGCCTCATATTTCTTGACTACTCTAAACACCAGATCCAAGTCTGGATCTCGACAAGATGCAATGGCACGCAAAAGCAAACCACATTCCTTAGCCAAGGGCTTAAATGGACTATCCATCATGTGTTCATAAAGTTCTACAGCATCCTTCAACATTTTACTCTTCTGAAACTCCCTTGATGTCTTCACATAAGTGTCAATATCAATCTCATAACCTGCAGTTTTCATCTCCTTCACCATACTCCAGAATTCCTGAATTGATTGTTCCCTACAAAGAATTCTAATTATCCCATTGTAAGTAACACTATTATGGCCAAAACCCAAACCCTCACCAACCCATTTGAAAAAGCTCAAAGCTTTCAAAAGGTGGACTCTTGCTCTAAGTTCCTTTAATACCCTCAAAACAAGATTTTCAGAAACTGGAATTCCCATCTCTCTTAATTGTCTCTCCACATCACTCCCCCAATCCGACTTCTTCACCACCTCAACCACCTCATTTACAATCTTCTCCATAGCATTTTCTTTGATCATCCTCTCATAAAAATATTTCAAAGCAGTTACATCATTAACCATTTTTGAACCCCGAAATATTGTGGAAATGGATAAATACGTTTCTTCATCAATGTAAAACCCGTTCTCTTTCATTTCTTTAATGGTGATCCAAAACTCCTTCTTTGAATCCTTGTTAGCATAAATTCTAAGCATTAAACTGTAAACAGAAGAATTGGGATTAAACCCATTTTTCTCAACTGCCCACTTGAAAAAGTTCGAAGCCTTTTTTGGGTCTTTAGCTAATTTCATCAGTACATACATAACAGTTTCATGGATAAGTTTTGGGTTTGATCCTGTTAGAACTCCTTTAATCTGCTTAGACCAATCATTTGACAAAATTTCCTCTACTGCTGGTTCTGATTCTGTTGAAAATAAGAACCTCTGATGGATTTTACTAAGAGCAATAGTTGACGTGCAAATTTGGTTGAAAACAGAAGGGAAGAAGCCAGAGAATCGAGTCACCTGTGAGTGGAAGGATTGAGTTCTTGACAGTTGAGTCCTGCTAAAGGAGTTGGCAACCCGGAGAAAACTCAATATTCTCTTAGCTTGATTCATGGCTGCTGAATTTGTAGACATTTCTTTGGTAGGGGTTCTGCGAGGGTTTTAGACCTCATATGCAGTTTTTTATTCGGGTGAAGAAGATCCGTGCCTGCTATTAAACCAACCCGGCTTTTTTTTTTTTTTTTAAGAGCAACAATGGTAGGAGTCCTAGGCATGGCAAATGTCCTCAATTTAGATGACGGGATGAAAATGGAACCGAAGTTCATATCGCGGCTTACTAATGGGTACGGTGATTACATGATTCTGACCCAATTTCATCGGAATAGATTTAATATTGATGATTTTATATGTCTAAAATTTATGCATCAAGTTATTAGTGTCGTTATCGGGGAATAATATCATAAAAATTTGAATTTCAATATAAATACGTAAATAAGTAAATACAGATTGATAATTACTAATTTGTCTTTGTATATTTGTATATATTTTATATTTAGTTAGTTAATTTTACTAACTTAATGTTAATACGAAATATGTATACTAATCGTATTTTGAATTTGATGATTTTTACGTCTATAATTTTGAGTCAATACTAATTCTTTTTATTGTCAGGTTTAGACTTTTTACTTATGTACACTTACACGATATTTTAGACGGACTAAATTTAGTTTATTTTATTTTAATTTTTTATATATATTTTTATTTTAGTTTAATGTTTAATTTATGAATTTTTATTTTACATGTATTGTGCCTATGCATTCAGTTAGGATTAATTTTTAATTATGTATTTATTTTGTTTTAAGATTAAAAGATTTATTTTTTATTTTTTATTTTGTTTTGTACTGTATTCATGCATTCCATTAGGATAGCTTTTATTTATCATTTTTATTTTTTAAAAATTTTTTCATCAATTTTTTTCCCTTTTTCGTTTGTTTCCTAACTCTTTTTCTTTTCTTCCCAGATTCTTCCTATTTTGTCTTTTCTTCCTTTTTTTCTTTTTTTTTTTTTGCTTTTCTTATTTTTTGTCTCTTGTTTGTCATGTGAGGAACCAATCCCCTCCCAAATTCCTTTCTTTGTGGTTTATTTCACTACGTTAGTCTTCTTCCTTTCTTCTTTACATTGCTCTTCTTCTTCTATAAATTCTCCCCTATGAATTCAAAAATTTAAAGCTCACACGTTGGGAAATACATTGGTGCAAAACTTCTAGATTTTACCTTCTTGAATTTTTTGGCATTTTGTATATGAGAAAAAATTTACTGGCCATGGACATATCTTTGTTGAGTTTATTTGGTGGTAGAAAAATGCATAAAATGAATTGCGAGTCTTGTGATTGCTTCTCAAAGTTATCTATGCATGTTTCTAAAATTTTTTCAAATATGGAAATCTTAGCCTCCTTGTGATGTTTTGTTGTGTTGATTAAAGTTGGTTGTCATTGTGCTTTTGAGATCTACATTGGATATTCTTCTTGTTTTTCTTGAGCATCACGTACACTCAAAAGTTTGGAATAGTTCTTCACTGAAAAGAGACCCAATTGCAAAGTGTATTTGGTTGCGACAAGGAGGACCTCGTGATCCATTTGGAGGTCGTGGTGGTCCATTTAGTGGTTCTTCTAGACAATCCGGAGGCCCGTTTGGAGGCTCTAATTCGAGGGGGATTTAAAGGCTTTGACTTTCTATTTTTCTTTTCCTTTGATTTTTACTGGGATTTTATCTTATTTTTATTCAATTCCTTTTTAGACTTTTACGTGTGTGTTCACTTTTCTTGTTGTAGGCTAATATCGCTGGTAATAATTCTTCCAACTTCGTGAAGGAGGAACTGCTCTTATCTTGGAGTTAATCTGTACTTGGAGAGTATTACTTAAACTTTCTACTCCTTTATCATTTTTAGTCCCATTGGAGATGCTATCTTGGGTTTATTTTTAGCTAATAAGGACATTGTCCAGTTTAAGAGTAGAGGAGTAATTTGGTGATATTCTTGGTCCACGTTTATCAATTATCTTGGTGTTTTTTTTGTTATTGCGTTACTTGGGAAAAATTTTGAAATTTGAAAGTTTGAAGATTTGGAGCTAAATTGAGTTTATTTATCTATAATAGAATTATGATATTATTTTTTGACTTTGGATATGATTTTATCATTTGTTATGATTGATTTTATTTAAAAAGTAAACTTGTGTATTTAAGTAAGCGATCCATTGTATTTAAGTAAGTGATCCATGTGAATGGAGGATTTTCACAGTAAGGTATGGATCACGAGTTACTTAACACATAAACTATTATTCTTAACCAGATAATGAGAATGTGAATCTCATCATGATAAGGTTATTGTATTATGGATTCTAAATGGAGAATGACTTACCTTTAACCAATGAGTAGTCCTCTCACTTCATAACATAAGCGTATTTTGAATACATAGAACTGGACCTATAGTTGTGGTTTCTTAAATGTACTATTTGGTAGAAACCCAGATTACAACTCCTATAGCGTGGACTTATATACCTTACAGTTTGAGTATGTATTTATGGTTTGGCGAAGCTGGTAAAATATACTTTGATATGCTGTAATTGAGATTCTATCATAGGACCAATATACTTGTATGTTGAGTATATGTGACTAGTTAATTAAGATAAACTTATACATGATAGCTTCTACGCTAATTCAGCCCTTGTGACTGTTCAAATGATCTAAATATCTAGGGCCCTAGAGAACATGACTTGGATATTTGCCTTAGGGTAGCTCATTTGGAAAGCGAAAACATTCCAGAAAGTCGTGAATTATTGGACTAGAGGTCTAAGGATGATAGATGTCTTTTAGAAAGGTGTTAGTACACTCTTCCTCTCTAAATGTACGGTGATTTGTAGATGGGTATTTTAGTCATTACACCTATAGGCTAGAGACATTGCTGATACAGCATTGTCCTTGGGTTAATATTTTATTATATTGATATTAGAAAATATTTAAAATGCAAAATACAGTTATTTATATAGTAGGGGTATTTTGATCATTTTAGGAGCCAATGCGATGTGTTTTTTGGTCCTTGGAATAGCTTATAAGTCCTGATAGATTTAGGTTGAAAAATTGGTCTAAATAAAATGGGTTTTATTTTATTCAGGTTGCTTGGTTTAATTGAGCTAGAATAAAATAAGAGGCTCAAAGAGAGAATTAATTACAACTCTATTGTAGTTGGCGAATTAATTATTCAGGGTTTGAGCCCAAATTGAATAATTAAGGTTGGCCTACTCTGAATTAGGTAAATAACTTGAGAAAGTAGTTTGGTCCATTTGGACTAATTAATTAATTGTCTGTTAGGTTTTTATTAATCTTGGTCCAGATAATTAATTGGTGGGTAGTCCAATGGGATTGAACCGATGGTCGATGTTTAGCCGGATAAGGTTAAACGGGTATGGATCTTTAGGTGGTTGGTTTCATTTTTAAATTCCTAGAGATAGCACTATCCGTCTCGTCTAGTATATATATATATATATATATATAGTCGAAACGGAATCTTCTTGTGATGATACGTAATAACATTTACATGTTCTTAAACTGACACGTAGTATGATTATTGTCCATCTTGATATAAATGTTCTATTAAAGATACATTATATCAGATGATTATATATTTTCACAATAAATAATACATCATTCTCTTCTATTTTGGTAACTGTTGAATATTTATTAGGTTAAGTTGTGAAATACGTGATTTTTTAAATGTTATCTGAATATTATCTAAATTCATTTACAATCTTATATAATTGTTGCAATACAAAAGGAAGCCGATGGAAATGGCGATCGGCTTCTCTTTTGATAAATATAAACAGTCTGATAGAAGAATAAATGCAAGAGTTGGACATCTTAAGAGACGTGTGTTCCTTAAACTTATTATAGAAAAAGTCCAAGAAGGCAGGAATTTTGCATGCGGAGGCTAGTAAGGATTGGAATTAGTGTATTTCGATTGATCTTGACAAAAAGGAGTACAAAAGTACTGGAACTTAAAACCAAAGTAAAATGAAACGAAAAGCTGGTAATAAAGGATTAAAGGAAACTTCTGAAAACTAATCAAAGTTGTAAAGAAAGGTAAAGAAAATGCAGAATAAAAAGGGAATTGAAAACTTGAAACTGGTAATCTTCTGGGTGTATTTGTTGTTGTCCTTGTTCTGAGAATCCTTACCCGTTCTATACTTGCTATGGCTAGGGGTGTGCACTATTTGGTTTTTTTCAGATTTTCGAACCGAACCGAACAGAATTTAAGAATTGGGTTCGGTTTTTAAGTTTTTCGGTTCAGTTTCATATTTTCTTGAAAATTTAGGTTCAGTTTTCGATTTAATTAAAACAAATTGGTAAAACTGAAATATAATATATATATTTTAAATAATTTAATAAAAACCCCACCCCAACCCCAAGCGGCCAAGCCCATCTGAGCTAGCCCTCAAGCCCTTCACATGTCAAGCGTCAATCACTCCTCGGCAGTTGGCCCTCACCCTCGCCCACAGTCCCTCAGTCCCTTACGTCACAACCACAACTACAATCCACAAGTAATCTCCCCAATTTTTTCCGCCCTAGCTCTCCTTTCACTCTCTGTCTCTGAGTCTCTGCGCTGCGCCTTTGCCACCGCCTTAGCCTCTGCCTCCACCTCCACCACCATTGTAGAGTGTAGACTTCCCTCCTTTCTCCTCCTCCATTGCTTTACTCGCAATCACCGGCTCCCCCACTATCACTGACCGACTGACCGTCCGTAGCTTCTGCAGTGCTACGCAATCGGCAACCCGTTAGCTTCCTGGCTTTCGTGGAATCCTTAAGAAAAGGTTTTTTCTCATTCTCTTACAAAGGCTACATCTTCTCAAGCAAAGATGTACAATGAATAGACTGTGTATGTTCTTGGGATGATTATCTATTTGTCTTTCTTCTCTTTTTGTTTCATTGATTCATTTTACAACTCTGAACAGTGTGCTTCAAACACTATTTTATTCCAGCAATGTTAGATCCTTCCCTTGCCTTCCCCCCCCTCCCCCAAAGTTTGCAACCATCCAGCAATGTACATGTTTTTGTAGTTTTATGTTTATTCTGCTATTTCTTTTCTCTTTCCTTCTTGCGTTGCTTAATCTGCTTCAAACTTTCTTGGGAAACTTGTGGTGCAAAACTAAGTCTTATTTGTTATTCTTTCTGGGCCCAAAAGCAATCAGAACTTGTGCTGCAAATTGTCTTGAAATGCATTGCCCTCCACCAATTAATGTCTGTAATGATTGGTCATAGTCTATCTGCTTCCAACTTTGTAACTTTCTAGTTTAAGGTTTATGTGGGTTGAGGTATCCATCCATTTAGGATATGTATGTGTTTCTCATATACCTTTATTTTATTTTCAGAATTTTCTTTTAGATAGATAGGAATAGGTATAACTTTGTGGCCCATTTCACTGTGCAAGAGATGATTGTATGATTGTATAATGGTCTAGTCCATCATGTTTGGCACATTTTTCTCTAGCTATATGCTATTAGATCAAGCTCCATATATACCATTTTCATCTGCATGTTAAATCATCCCCGCCACTTGGTTAGTTAGTTTTCACTATAGATAAAGATTCAATGTCTTATTTTGATGTTCTCCATTCAATTGTGCCGAGGATGGTAGCTTAATAGGTTTATCATGCATGAAACTACCAACCTATTGTTTTGAATAGGTTAATACCATAGTGTAGCATGGTAAAAAATACCTTGGAGATTTCATAATTCATGAAAGCATCCTGGGCAATAATTAAACACCTTGTTAAACAATTAAATGCACAGCATTTAAGTTGATCACCAAAAAACTTCTACTTTTTTGTCCACGTTCTACTCTAAAAAAGCAAGATAAATTAGATAAAGACTTGCTAATTTGCCTAATTTGACAAAAACTAGTATTCTTTATTTTATAGGATGTCAGATCAAGCAAACAGTACCCCTATAAACACAAGGAGCAATTCATAAGATGACCCCCCAAGTCATGAAGGATCTAACACTTCAAATATTAACCAACAACATTCCAAGAAAAGAAAGGAAATGACACCTCGATCAATTGTATGGTCCCATTTTACCAAATACACAACTAAGGATGGAGAAAAAAAAGCACGGTGCAATTATTGTGGTCTTTCTTATGCTGCTAATCCTTCCATAAATGGTACCACTTTATTGAAAAACCACATGAAAGGCTGTTTGAAAAACCCATACAACAATGAACCTCATGAAACCCAACTAAAACAACAACCACAATCTCACTCATTTGCACATAGTGGTAAAGGTGGTTCAATTGTTACTTAGAGGTTTAATCAAAATGATACTAGAAAGGCATGCGCATATATGATTATTGTGGATGAGCAGCTATTTTCATTTGTTGAAAAAGAAGGATTTAGAAATTTCATGTCAGTTGCTTGCCCATCTTTCCAAATTCCATATAGAATTACCATTACAAGGGATTGTTATGATATATATTTGGAAGAAAAGACAAAATTAAAGGGTTTTTTGAGACATTCATCTAAGAGAATTTGTCTTACCACTGATTCATGGACTTCTGAACAGAAAATTAATTACATGTGTCTCATTGCTTATTTCATAGATGATGATTGGGTATTGCATAAAAGGATTCTAAATTTTTGTCCAATAGACAGTCATAAATGTGAGGCAATTGGAAAAAGGGTGAAAAAATGCTTGCTTGATTGGGGGATTGAAAATATTTTTTCAATGACTGTTGATAATGCGAGCTCCAATGACGTTGCAATTAGTTATTTGAAAAAAAGATTCTCGAATTGGAGTACTAATTTGCTTGGGGGTAAGTATCTTCATGTAAGGTGTATAGCATACATAATAAATCTTGTTGTGAGTAATGGTTTGAAAAAGATTTCTCATTCCATTGGTCGTGTTTGAGCAGCTATTAGGTATATAAGGTAGTCACCTAGTAGGTTGAAAAAGTTTAAGAAGTGTGTTGAAATGAAAAAGATAGAAAGTAAAAGGTTATTATGCTTGGATGTTCCTACTAGATAGAACTTGACTTATTTGATGTTAAATACAACTTTGAGTCTTGCAAAAGCTTTTGAAAGATTTGAAGATTTAGATCCATGTTTTAAATTTGACCTATTGGTTGATCATGGTGGGCTGCCTAGTGAGAAAGAATGGAGTAATATTTCACGTTTTGTGAAGTTTTTGGGTCACTTTTATGAACTTCCATTGCGGATTTTTGGCTCATTATATGTGACTTCAAATCAAGTGCTTCATGAACTCAGTGATGTGGTTAAATTGTTGAACACTTGGGAATTCAGTGATGATGGTGAGTTGAGTGAAATGGCAAAGAGAATGAGAAATAAATATAGTAAGTATTGGGGGAATCGTGAAAAAAATGAATTTCATTATATTTTACGCAGTTATTCTTGATCCCTGATTTAAATTGCATGATATTGGATGGGTGATTCAAAAGATGTATCCAGATAATATTGATTTTGTGGATAAGGTAAAGGAAGGTATTTATGAGCTATTTGAGAAATACAAGAGGTTGAATGGCTCTGAAGTAGGTTATAGCTCACCACAACCATCACCAAGTGGATCTTCTAGTTCAATTTCAAGTTTCAGTTAAGCCATCAATAAAAAGGCGAAATTTAGAAGTAGCCACTAGGCGTGAGTACCAAAAATGAATTGGATAAGTTTCTTGATGAAGAAAGAGAAAAAGATGAAGATGAATTTGATATCTTGAAGTGGTGGAAGCTTAATACTTCAAGATTTCCTATAGTTGCTCAAATGGCTTGTGATATATTGGCTGCTCCAATTTCTACAGTTGCTTCCGAGTCAACTTTTAGCATGGGAGGTCGTGTTCTTGACACATTTAGAAGTTCTTTGACTCCAAAAATGGTGCAATGTCTTATGTGTGCCAAAGATTGGTTGCGCAATAAAGCAAAACCTGTTAATATTGAAGAAGACATTGATATTCTAGAAAAAATGGATAATGCTAATCTATTTTTCATGTTTTATTTTAGCTTTTTAATGCTTGTAAATATATATTTATTTATATCTTAATCTGATTTCTAACTTTTTCTTTTTCTTTTTTTTTTTTGTAGAATTTGCAAAAAGTGGTCATGAATCAACCATTTTTTATCTTTGAAGAGAATTTAAGCTATTGAGAATTCAAGTAAGCTATTTTTCTTTAAAGTTAAGCTTAAATATCAGATTTTTAGGCAAATTTATCATATTTTGAGATGTTTTCTTTTATCTTAATTTGCCTATTGTGAATTAATTGTGGCTACACTATTTCTATTTGTCTTTACATGTTTGCCTCTTGCTGCTATTTCTCTTGTTTTGCCTCAAAATCATATTATGACATGTTTGCTATCTTTTGCAGTCCTCTGGTTTTGGGAGTTGGAGACTTAGAGTTGCTACTGGAATCTGGAAAGTTGCTGGGGGAAATCTTCTGCAGTCTTCATTTTACTATGTTAATGTGCACTGTGGTTGATTGAACTATTATAGTTATTGTTATTGGTATTTGTTTTCAGTGGACTATATTGCTGGTTAATTTGGAGGATTATAATACTGCATGTGTTTTTATTATTAATGATTAGTTTTGATGGTTGTTGATGGGGTGGAATTGAGATTGGTTGAATTGAGTCCACTGTGGGTTGTTGAGCTGAATGACTGCATGAAGTTTATTTGTTTGATCTTAAAGTGGGTTGGGTTGAGTTGATTATTCTGTTTTGTTTGATTTTAGTTAAGCCAATTTGAATTTGTGTGGAGTTTGTGGTGGTTTAGTGAGCATAATTTGTGATTGGTTGGTGTGATTGGTGAAAAAGAGAAGGCATTAATTTGTGTTAAAGTTTGGCTGAGTTTATTTGTTTGAAAGACTTGATTCATTTGATTGGTTTATTAATGAAAATTATGAAATCTGTTTTTCTCATTAGGTGGTCACTGTTGCTCAACAAATTCGGTTTGAACCAAATCAAACCGAAATCGAACTGAAACAATTTCAGTTTGGTTGTTTTGATTTTTTAAGGTGTTCGGTTCGGTTGTGATAAAAAAAATGAAAAATCAAAATTTAAAAACGAAATTTAAAATCGAAAATCAAACCGTACATCAAATGCACAACCCTAGCTGTGGCGTTGCAACCAATTATCTATACATGGAGAAAATATCGCTTCATGGCTCAATCTTAGCGATTGGGTGCAGTAGTGCTTTACCGATCGTGCCAAGACATGGAGGTGACAATTTAACAGCTCTTAGTTCTGACGTTAACCGAGTACATCGGCTGAAAAATTCTTGACGTTATTATCGACTTGGAAAAATTCCTATCGGCTTTGGTTTAGAGTTACCGTTGCAACGGATCGGCTAAAGTTGATGTTAACACATGCTCTCCCGAGTCCCGTTGCTTTGATGATGCAATCAGATAAAGTGACTAGAATCGTACCTTTTTTAATTCATAGTCGTTCTTTTCCTGATAAAGTTGAGACGTCCCGATTGTTGCAAAAGGTTTCCGACTTCTTGGCTTTGAAGCTCGTGAACGGCTAATCTTTAAATTCTATTTTAAATAGTTGTGATCCCCATTACTCCTTCTTTACCGATACGAAATCCTTTCCTCTGAGGAACTCTATTTTGATTAAACTTCTATCCTTCTCTTAAAATTTGACAGTATTTTCTGTACTTCCTTTATCAACGATTTTTGAATCTTCATGGCCGCCCCAATTGATAACACCCCCTGACTTTGGTTCAAGTCGAAGCTAACTTGTACGCCTTAGGCCCTCGGCTACTGTCGACGGAGATCACTATTGATCATCTGCGATTCGTCCAATCGGAGAATTTTGTACTCCTGTTGAATTGGAATGACTTTTCTACGACCAGTCTCATGTTTTCCTTTCACCATTGGCCACGCCCCCTGAAGAATTATAGAGAATGGCGTGATCGCTGCCACACTACCTTCGGAGCCCTTTGTGATCAATGGGGCATTAGAGATGCCGTTATGATGTCCGATTTCGACATAGCCTTTGACTGCAACCTCTTTACTGCGGTTCTACCGTTTTGGTCCTCGGTAATCAACGACTTCATATTTCCCTACGGGATGTTTTCCCTGACCATCTTGGATATTTGCACCATCCTGGACTTCCGATACGACGGAGATAAGATCTCTAACCTCCACGATGACGAAAGTATACCTGTCGTTGAGGCCCACCTGGATAAAGCCACTACTTCTTACGGTAATTTCATGGTTGCCCAAAGGGGCGTAGGCGGTGTTCCGTCAGAGCAAGAGCAAGCCTCTTTTCTATGGCTATGGCTCTGCAAGTACATTCTCTGTTTTTATTCGGTTGGAATAAGTAATGAATACTGATACTATGTATCAGCTATACTGAGGAAGAAAAGGTATTGTGACTTGGCCTCCTTGGTACTGGCCTTAGTTTATCAGGTGATGAACCAGATGACTTTAACCTTATCAATTGGGAGTGACCTGACCAACCTCGACGGCCCTCTCTGAGTTATGCAACTATGGCTTTACCAATATCTCTCCCAATTCGGTGTTAACAACCTCTCAGGCGATTCTGCTGACTCTTCCACCCAAGTTCCTGGCTATCAACTATTGAGAACCCTTTTAAACAGATCTTCCACTAGTAACATTATGTCGTATCTTCATCAAAACCACCTACAGAACATGCCTCACTTATTCCCTTATTTTGCTCAGGAAACTAGCCCTCTTTGGTTGAAAAACCTTATCGATGCATCGGAGGGTTCTCAACAAACCATCTGGGCCAAGATCTTGTGTCCCAAGAAGTTCTTTTTAGGGGCTAAACTAGGCACATGAAGTGCCAAATCTTCCTGCGAATGGTACAATTCTCATTGCTTCTCTCAGCAATTTGAGCTTATTCAGGACATCCCTACTGACCCTGGGCATGTATCGTCCTATACTGTCATACCCGCTCTATCGGCTGAAGATGTGCACACTTTAGTCGACAGGTCCTTGACCATTGTCTGTTCCTTTGAGTATCATCATTTTCATATTGTCCTAGAGGCTACCCCCAACTTCAACTTATGGTGGCGACTAATGAGTGAGATACTTTCCTCTGTCCCTGTGGAAATATGGCTGCTTAGGCTAGTTTGGTCAGCATCGGCGGTGGTGGAAGTATCGATGCCAAGAAAAGGTAAACAGAGCAAGATATTTGCCAGTTCGGTTACCGCGCCATCATTCCAAACACCGCTAGAAAGAGAACCCTCATTCTTCTAGCTGCTGAAGAAGAAGAAGAAGAAGTTCTTCTTCTACTTAAGTGATCCAAAAGGTGGCAAGCCACCTATACCCCAACGATCACCAAGGTTTGGATCTCCTGTACTGAAACTTTTCTGATACTCTTCAATTTTAGATACAAAGGTTAACTCCTTATTCCCCCTTCTCATTTGCAGAAACAAAAACTCAGTCAATTAGTTATTTCTGAGTCCACAGAAGCCCTGTCCCCTTTGTCACTTGAAAAGACAACACCAGTCGAGGAGGAAACTTCAGTTGCTTCTCCTTCATTAGCTATATCTCCAACGTCGGAGAAACTCGTCTCAGGGGCAACAGCTACTGACAAACCTTTTCCACCTCTTGTGGAGTCGATCTCTGAACCTTCTTCGGTAGAAACTCCAAAAAAAGCTACTCCCTCTCAGCCGATAACGTCTGAGGCCGTTGCACTAGAGCTACTGAATAGCCTAATTGGGGCTACCCTACTAACCAGCCAGCCTTCTCAAGATGCAATCAGCCGAGCCCTCCTGCTGCTTGCACAATCGGCTGATAATGACATTCTTGTTGAATTAAAATGTCTATCAGCTGATTACTTGGGGCATATGAGGTTCACCTGACACTTTCTCTCAGACACCCAAAATAGAAGGGATGAAACTTCTCATCAGTTTAAAGCTTTGGAGGGGCTTCGGGAGCAAGAAGCTCTTCTGGAATCCCATCGCCTGGAAGCCTTTACCCGCCTAAGCATCTTTCGAGCTGAAATTTCAAAAAGAGTAGATAAAATTGAAGGACTTAAAAAACAATTGCAAGAATTTTAGGTAGAGCTAAGTTCCGAGAAAAGGGCTCTGGAAAAAAAATTTGAGGCCGAAAACGTCTGTCAGCAAACGGCCTCCTCTGCAAAAGAGTCAGCTGCTAAGTTTCGAGATGAACGACTTATGTTAGAGGCAGAGGAAGAACTACTTCAAATAGAGTTACAACACTTGAAAAAACTACTGGCCGGTATGCAATTCTCATGGGATAATTTCCAATCCTACCTGACCAACATTCTCTATCATACCGATGAGGCTGGTACTCAACCTGGAGATGCCAAAGTTCGTCCGCCCCCAATGGAGGAAAAGGTTGTCGAGCCAGAAATGACCCAAGAAGAGGTGACTATTCCAATGGAAGAGGAGAGGAAAATCCTACTGGACACAACTCTGCCTGAGGAAGATCCGAATCAGTTTACTATAGTTTTGTTTGTTCAGCCGATCGAGACGCCTCACATTCCGTCTGAGGAGAATTGATTTCCTTTTTTTTTTTTTTTTTTGGAATAGGTCTAGCTCAGTCTCAAATGTAATGGCAATCTAATCGGCTCTTTTGTGATTAGCTATCTTCATGAATGTAGATATTTTCTCTCTTTTTCTTCTTTTTGCTGTTGTTATTTCTTTTCTCTCTTTTTTTCTTTTTCCTTACTCTTTTCCTGCCATGGTTCCCTCCCAAAATGTAAGATAGAATTTTTTTTCAAATATTTGTCGTTTATGGTATTACTTACCTTTTTTCTGTCGGGTGTCATCAGCCGATAAGTCCCTTAATCAAAAACCTGTGTAACAAGAAAAGGCCTTTCCTAGGAAGTGAACCACTTACCATAACGTGGGTTTTTTGTGCAACTGGTAGTATGATTTTTCAAACCATATCTCTTTCGTGAAAATTCCTCCCCGCACTTTTTGGTCATGGGCTCTTGCTACCTTCTCCTTGTGCCTTCTGATATTTTTTAGTGCTACCCATCGGTCCTCTTCGGCTTGATCCAAACTCATAGCCGCGGCCAGCTTGTAATCCTCAACCGACAAATAATGTTGTTAAACTACTCGAGCCGATCACAATGATAACTCAACAGGTAACATCACATCCTACCCATAGGTTAGCCTAAATGGTGTGAAACCTGTAACAATTTTGAAGGCATATCGATAAGCCAACAAGACCTCTTGAAGTGTTTCGTGCCACCTTGTAGGATTATCCTACAATGACTTTCGGATCATGCTAATCGAGATCTTATTTGTAGTTTCGGCTTAACTATTGGTCTATGCATAATACGGGGATGAATATAATAGTTTAACTTTGAATTGAGTTAAAAAGTTGTGTACCTTATCTCCCGTGAACATAGTTCCTTGGTCGGTCATTATTGTTTTAAATATGCCGAATAGGAATAGAATACTCTGCTGAAGGAAAGTGATAACGGTAGACTGGGTTACCTAGTTAGGGCTTGTGCCTTTACCCACTTGGTGAAATAATTCGTTGTCACTAAGATCAAGGTGTGCCCTTTAGTCGATGGCGGATGAATCTTGCCGATGACATCCCGATGACATCTAGAACCTAACCTCTGAACAACCACGACTTGATGATAGGATGCAATTCCGTGACAGGCGCATATATCAAGGGACCATGCTTCTGACATGCCTCACATCCAGCTGTATAGGCTACACAGTCCATGGTCATAGAAGGTCAATAAAATTCATGATGTTGCAGTGTCCATTTTAACTTTGGGCCTGCCTGATGAGCACCACATAGGCCTTCATGCACCTCGGCTAACGCCTATGACATTTCTTGCTTTGACAAACATTTCAATAGAACTTCTAAATGGCTTTTTCTGAATTAATCGTTTTCAATCAGCACAAAGTTCAATGCCTTATGTTTTAACTCTCGTGACACATGACCAGTAGGCTTCTGCAAATAGGAAATGATATCAGAGCGTCAGTCTTCTTCGTGTTCCTCTTCCGATATTTGTTAGCACATTACTACCCAGGCTCTTTTCCTAAATCCTAAAACCATTTGAGCTAAATTGTTTGCCCCCTGGTTCTTAGCTCGAGGAACATGAGTCAACATGACTTCCGAAAAGTTTTGCAGCAATGCCTTTACTTCCTGTAACTTATCCAACAAAATAGGGTTAGTGCATTTATACTCACTTGAAGCTTGTCGGATTACAATTTGAGAATCCCCTGTTATATTGACCACTTGTGCATCCAAAGCCTTCAAGACTCGAAGTTCCAAAATGAGAGCATCATACTCTGCTTGATTATTTGAAGTTCATTTTCTTAATGCAAAAAGAATTCTTTATTGTCGTCCACAAGGGGCTTCAATGACCAAATCGACACTTGTCTTAGACTGAGTGCTAGATCCATCAAACTGTAACTTCCATAGTTTGTATGAAATGTATCCTTGTGCTTCTTCTTTTTCAGGACTGGGCACTTCCAAACAAGGGTGTTCAGCCAAAAAATCAGCTATGGCTTGACCTTTCTTTGTTTTCAAAGGCACGTAAGCAAAGAAAAAAGCATGTAGCTTAATTGCCCATTTCATTAAACATCCTTACAACAAAAGGTGGTTTAACAGATATTTGACTAGATCAATTTTGCACAAGACTTGCACCTCCCGAGGTAACACATAATGTTCTAGTTTTGTGCATGCATAATATAAAGACAAGCATAGCTTTTCAACAGGAGAATACCTTGTTTTGGTATTTGTCAGGTTTTGGCTGAGGTAGTATATTACTCTTTTAACCCCCTGTGCATCGTCTTGAGCTAACAGGCTTCCGATAGACTCTTAAGCTGCCAAAATATACAATTTCAAGGGTGTCTTATCGAGTGGTGGCATCAAAATAGGTGGTTGTGATAAAGCCATTTTGATCTGATTGAAAGTCGTCTGATGCTTCAACTGCCAGATAAACTCTTGTGATAACTTCACCGAAGTAAAAAGGAGAATACCTTTTGCTTTCCTGCAGCATTTGTTAGAAAATGTCGCAAAAAATTAATCTTCCCTATGAAACTCTAGAGTTCTTTTTTAGATCGAGGTGGCCTGGCTTGTAGTATATCTCTTGCTTTATTCCGATCAACTTTAATCTCTCTTTGATGTACCAGAAATTTAAGGAAATTCCCAGCTAACACTCCGAAGGCACATTTAGCGGGATTGATTTTTAGCCGGTACTTGCGCATTTGGAGAAATGCTTGCTCTAACTACCTCAAGTGTTGTGAAAAGGTAGGTGACTTAACCACCAGATCATCAATGTAGACCTCCATGGTCTTACCGATGAGATTGTGGAAAATGAGATTCATAGCTCTCTAAAAAGTAGCCCCAACATTCTTTAAGCTGAAATGCATGACTAGCCATTCGAACAAACCGATAGAACCTGAACATCGGAAGGCTGTCTTTTGTGTATCCTCTTCGACTATGAATATCTAATTATAACCAGAGTATCCATCTATAAAATTTAAAAATTAGTTTCCTACTGCTGAGTCTACCTACATGTCAGCCATCGGTATAGTGTATTCATCCTTTGGTGTGGCTAGATTTAAATTCCTAAAATCAACACAAATTCGCAGTTGGCCATGTTTCTTAATGACGAGAACAATGTTGAACACCTAGTCCGCATATCGACAAGTACTGATAAAGCCACACCGAAGTAGCCTTTCAATCTCTTCCTTGATTCTAGGCAGGAGTACAGGACTAAAATGCCAGGTAAGTTGTTTATGAGGCTTCAAACCTTCCTTAATTGGTAAACAATGTTCTACTATACCTCTATCAAACCCTGGCATTTTATGATAATCCTATGTGAAACAATTTCTGTACCTAAGAATCAAAGCTGTTAGGGCACTCCGTTGATAGAGGGTTAAGCATAACCTTACCTTTATTGTTTTGTTTTCTCCAGGTTCTCCTATATCTACCTCCGTTAGCGAGTCTTGAGTAATGATACCAGGTGCATGCCTATCCTCAGGGTCTTTTGTTTTCAAACCTTTACCTTCCAACCCTTCTGTTGTAATCTGATTGTAGGCCATGGTGAGCTTGGCGTATTGGCTCGGATTAAAGGTAGAATGGTAAAACACAACCTCGTTCATGTGTACTTCTGCCGGGAATGGATTGGGATCGGTTGGTATCTTTTTCACTCGTTCTCCATCCTAGATCAATATCATTTGGTGAAGTGTTGATAGAACACAATGATTTGCATGAATCCAATCTCTACCCAATAGGACAGAATAAGTCGGCTTTGTTGTGATCACAAAGAAAACAATCTTACTGACCTTGGATCCAACTACCACCTCAAAAGTGATAACTCCTTCTGCTTTGGCTGCGTTCCCAGTAAAATTGAGTATTTGGATATCCATAGGGGACAAGTTGGGTTTGTCCTTACCCAGGCATCTTAAGATTGCCAACGACACTACGTTCAGTATGGCCCCTCCATCAATGAAGACCCGAGAAAAAGGTTTTCCATTAATATGCTCCTTGATATACAACCGCTTGAAGTGATTAGTATGTTTTACCATTAGGATTGGGAAGAACATCCTTTCCGATGGTACCTTGAATTCGATGAGCTTAACGGCAGCTTCTTCCATTGCGTGGTAATCTTCCTCCACCACTTCTTGCTCAGCACTTGCTCAGAATTGTGATGAAAAAATGCTAAGCATATTTTGATTCAGGGAAACACACACCTACTCATCTAATTATTCCTTAGGCATTTGTATCTGCTGAGCCCGTTTCCTCTATTTCCACCATTTCTGAATCTTTGTAAGACGGGAATGATAACCCAGATGAGGTACATACATTATAAACTTCTTATCTTTTCCATGAAAGTGAGTAGTGAGGGTCAAAATAGTAAGCCGAGTGAAACTGACGGCCGATTATCTAGCTTTTAGAACGTTACTCTTTTTATTTCAAAGGTTTTGAATTGTTCCTTGATAAAAGAATCCCCTGATATATGCTTCACATCTTCCTTGCAAGTCTGTACCATACTTGCATTAGCCATTGGGAATGGATCTATATCGATTAAAGTTTCCTCTCGTTTGTTAGCAAATCTCACCCTTCCTTATTGCAAAGCCTTCTGAATTGTGTTCTTGAAAACAACACAGCTATTAGTGTTATGAGAAAACGAATTATACTACTTATAGTATTTCTTTCCTTTAAACTCCTCTGGGCTTGGGACTCTATGGCCCAAAGGTAAATGGATTTATTTGTCCTTGACCATCTGATCAAAGATTTGTTCGGCTTTTGATACATCGAATGTATAGGTGGCTGGCCCTGTAGGAGAAACCTTCTCCTTCCCTTTGCCAGGTTTCAAAAAAGGGCACGTATAAGATGCACATTTCACTAATTCAGCTGTCATTATCTCTATTAGTTGTTCCTCTTTATTGTCCGTAATATCATCCACAACTGATATCATGGTCTGCTCATGAGAAAACTTAACAGACGCTTCTTATCCTTTTCCTTAATCATTTCTTCTATTCTGACGGCGTGAAAAAGTATGCGGGACAAATAAAAAAACTCCTGGAAGATGAGGCGCTCTTTGAGTTGCGGATGCATCCTACTGATGGCTATTCTAGCACATTCTATTTCTGGCAGTTGAGCGGTACATTTAGCCTTAATCTACCGAAAGCACTTAATGAATTCTGCTACACCTTCGGATGAATTTTGCTTGACTGCCAGGAGATCTTCTATGAAAACCTCAAGTGCTGGTTTGAAGAAGCGCTTAAGAAAAATTTGTTCCATATCTGCCCATGAATACACCTAATTGGACATCAGATTTGCATACCAAGTAAATGTTGCCCCTGTTAATAATTGCAATTTATGCCAATCACTATTTCTGAATTTGTCTCATTGTGCCATGAACCTCCCAATATATTCCATGGTTGATTTGTTGCCCTCTCCAGAGAATATGGAGAACTCAAGCACTTTAAACCCTCGATGTAACACTGCCATAGAATCTACCCAATCAGGATAAGGATTTTGATAAATCGGCCGATCCCTAGTCTGTCGATGCAATACTTCTGTCATTGTGTTAACATCGGCTAATGATATTGGCTACTGACTCTGCATGGGGAAATTTAGTATAATTTGGCCAGGAACCCTGTCATGGGAATGGGACCATCTCAGGGTATCCTATTCCCTGCATCGAATAAGATGTCGCCATTGTAGGATACGTGGGAGGAATAGTTGTAGCATAGCTTTGTAGCCCTCCATACGAGGAATAAACACTCATGTTAGGAATTGCCGTTACTAGTGCCTGGACCCCCGTAATCGGGTATGATGTGGTTTTTCGTAGGAAAGGCTCTGCGGGAACCATATTTTGTGCCGCTAATCCTTGATTCTCTTGGTGCCCCCCGAGTATCAGAAATGACGGCTCCCTACACAACAACTGTATTAACCCATGAGACGGTGCACAAACGGATGAGGCAGGAGGATACCTAACTGCTTGTGGTAGCCCATGAGCATTTTGCCTCTGTTCAAAATTATGGAGCTCGTTCTAAAATAGTGATCGGAATACTGTGGTAAACTGGGGAATAAGGCTCTGAATAAGTTTGTATGTACATTGCTCCATGGCCTATCGTATGGCAGTTAAGGACGTAGATGTCAACTGAGACACCTGAGGAGGAGACAAGGACTGTGCTCCCTGCTCAAGAAGGGTGACCTGGGCATTACTGGAAGTCGCGCTGTAGGATCGAAAGCTCCCCATAAAACCCGGACTGTAGGCTGATCGGATGAATCTGATAAAGGTCCTGAGGACTGCTGTTGAGGAAGGCATCCTGAACGCAATTACATGCAATAACTACCTTGTGTCCTACTGGGTGTGCCAATTTATGTTGTCGTACAAAAGGGGGGCCGATGGAAACATAAATTGGCATTGGAATTAGTGTAATTCGATTGATCTTGACAATAAGGAGTACAAAATTACTGGAACTTAAAACCAAAGTAAAATGAAATGAAAAGTTGGTAATAAAGGATTAAAAGAAACTTCTGAAACTGATCAAAACTTTAAATAGAGGCAAAGAAAATGCAGAATAAAAAGGGAATTGAAAACTTGAAACTGGTAATCTTTTGAGTGTATTTGTCGTTGTCCTTATTTTGGGAATCCTCGCCCATTTTATGCTTGTTGTGGCGTTGCAACTAACTATTTGTACGTGGAAAAAATCTCGCTTCATGACTCAACCTTAGCGATTGGGTGTAGTAGTGCTTTATCGATCATGCCGAGACATGGGAGTGATGACTCAATGGTTCTTGGTTCCGACATTGATTGAGTACATCGGCTGAAAAATTCTTGAAGTCATCATTGGCTTGGCAAAAATTCCTATCGGCTTTGGCTCAGAGGTACCGTTGCAACGGATCGACTAAAGTTGATGTCAACACTAATTAAATAATTAATTCAATTAATTAATAAGATATGTATGTATTTATTATTAATATATTGAATTTTAAGAATTTAACAACCCTTGCAATGCACGGGACATCAAACTAGTTATATAAATAGTGGAGTTTTTACCCTTTATTTTAATATATTTATATATATAGATACTTACTTAACTATTTATATACTAATTAATATAATATAATTAGTATATAAATAGTTAAGTATATAATTAGTATATAAATAGTTAAGTAAGTATATATATATATATATATATATATATATATATATATATATATATATATATATCACCTATAATTCTATATATGACAAATTGTTTTGGTGACACATCGCTATTCCTGGATCCAAAGGGAAGTATGTTCGATGGAATAATTTCTTAAATTTATTACCGCTTCCCCCCAAGGGTTAGGTCCACTTTTTACAGGTCAGTGGAATCTTTATGCTCAAAACTCCAATTCAAGTAGTAATTTATTTAGGACCTTTTTAACTATTGATTTGTCTAAATTTTTTCTTTTATTTAAAAAAGACATAAAATAATTTCTCAAACTTTCTAATCGTTCAAAATTTTATCTTTCTGTTAGTCGATCAATGGCCAACAAAAAATTTCATTAATTTTTAACGGTATTTTGATAATTTTATATTTTAATTAAAAATATATTATTTTTTATATTTTATTTGTTTTAAAATAATTTCTTTTATCTTTATTGTTTCTTTTCTTTTATTTTTTATTTAGTTTCCTTTATCTTTATTATTATCCTTTAAGGCGAGAGTAGTAGAAGCCAGTATGCAATGGTGAAGATATCAGTTTGGTAGGATATAGAGAACAGTCATGTACCTCAAGGGATGTGAACCACATATGATCACACAGAATATAAGCTCTGCTTTAGTTAAAATGAACCGTTGTGGACCTGTTTTGTCTCTACCAGTGATACTACTAATCCATCTGTTCAACAGGCCTTAAATAGTATCGGGATCACCCTCAACCATGTCCCTATAGGTAATGGTTTGGTAAAAATGGATACCTATATATGTGGAAAGTTGTAATTTTGTTGTTTGTTATGGGTTTGGTGAGATCGGAGAAGATGGATGGTCAACAGGGTATGAAGGATCTATGGGGTTGTTTGAAGAATCAGTCTTGAGTGGCTTGGTTTTTGTTGATTAGTTGATCCAATCTACCATCTCTGCACATTCTTGTTAATTATCTGATGAAAATTGTGGGTCTTTGTTATCTTCCTTTTGGCTGCCGCGTTCTCTGTCCTAGCCTCCGACTATACATCCCTTTTAGCTCACTGTGATTCTCCTCAAACAATATCATTTAATGCTTTCTTGCAATGACTAATTCATCCTTTGAAGAAAATGAATAACATTGAAGAAGTTGCTCGGTGAACAAAGAGAATTGTGAGCTAAATTGCAGAGAAAATGTATTCTTCTTATATTGTCAATGATTTAATACATCTATTATATATTTACACGGAATTGAAACTAAACAAAAAAATTTTATTGAATTTTAATAATTAACAGTTGGCAACAAGTTGAAAAACTTGGCGACAAAATATAGAATTCATCCGAGATCAAATGAGGAAGAAGATGATCTGGCATTAGCTGATGTGGCCACTTTAGATGCTGAGCTAGATGTCGACGTAGATGTTGACGTGGATATGTCTTGAATTTCAACATCCCTTCGCAAGTTGGAAGCAGATGAAATGCCTAAGTGAGAGAGCAAAATGTGAAATGAAGCTAGAGGAAGGACCTTTGTGAAAATGTTTGCTAATTGCTGAGCTGAGCAAACAGACAACGGTTTGATGATTCTAGCTTGGTAAAAAACTTTGATGAAGTGGCAGTCAAGCTCAATATGTTTGGTCTGCTCATGAAACACTGGATTTTCAACCAGGTAGACTACACTTCTATTATCATAGAAGACTGGAACAGGGAGAAAATAAGGAAGTGCAAGCTCTTGAAAAAGATGCAGAATTCATTTCAACTTACAAATCGATTGTGCCAAAGCTCGATATTCTGTTTCTGCAGAACTACGAGCAACCACAGTTTGTTTTTTGGACTTCCATGAGACAATAGCAAAACCAAAGTAAATACAAAAACTAGTAATGGATCTTCTAGATGCAAGATAGCCTACCCAATCGGAATTTGAATGAACTTGAAGATCAAATGAGGATTCAGCTGGAAAATGCAAACCAAAGTCAACAGATCCTTTGAGATATCTAAGAATTCTATACATAGCTTGCATTTGGGAGACAGTAGAGGTAATTAGAAACTGACTAAGTTGTTGGATTGCAAAAGTGATATCTGGCCTACTATGGGTCAAATGCAAGAGTTTCCCAACTAAACTTCTATAGAGGGAAATGTCAGAAAACAATTCTAAATCTCCAGACACAAACTTATGTTTACTGTCTAAAGGAGTGGAAACGGATTTGCAGCCAATATAACCATATGTCTGCAACAGATCAATCATATACTTCTTCTGTGACAATGTGATACCTGTTGCATTTCTATGCACTTCAAAACCTAAGAAATAATGCAACTCCCCCAAATCCTTGATTCGAAATTGATGATGTAATTGAACCTTAATATCATTAATAGCAACTATCTGGTTACTCAACACAAGAATATCTTCAACATAAACTAGAAGAGCAAGAAATACACCATCATGCCTTTTGAAAAACAAGCTATAATCACATTTTGATTGGTGAAAACAAAGAGAAATCAAGAAACCAGTGAGTTTGGCATTCTATTGCCTACTAGCCTATTTGAGTCCATACAACGATTTATCCAATTTGCAAACCATATTTGGATCAACAGAAGCAAAATCAGGGGGCAATTCCATATATGCCTCTTCTGAAAAATTCCCATGTAAGATAGTATTATTAATGTCCAGCTGATAGATGTATCAATGAGACTTAGCTGCCAAAGCCAATATAAGTCTAATTGTGGTAATTTTGACAACAGGGGCAAAAGTGTCTAAAAAATCTACTCCCTCTTGTTGTGTGTACCCCTTTGCCACTAATAGAGCTTTATACCTATCAATAGAGCCATCAGTCTTATACTTAATGAGATATAACCATTTACATCTAATAGCCTGCTTGCCTTGAGGTAAAGAAACCAAAGTGCCAAGTATGGTTAGCTTTTAAAGCTGAAATTTTAGTTTGCATTGCTGCACGCCATTCTTTGGATTTCACAGCCTCAAAATAGTGCTTAGGCTCAGAATGCATATTAGAATTACACAAAAAAATGTGAGCTAGCAGGAGAAGAAAGTAGAAAATGGGGTGTAGTAACTTTATGGACTTTTAAACAAACATAATCAGACAAATATGTTGGTGGGATAGGCTGTCTAGTTGATTTTCTAGTAAGAATATGAGAAGAAGATAAAGCAGGTAGATCAGAAATAGATTCTGGAACTTGTGCAGAGGATGTGGGAGAGCAAGTGTAGACAAAAGAATAGAAAAAAGGTAACACATGATCACTTGTACTAGGAGCTGGTGATAATGTTTTGTGAATAAAGGGGAAATGAGACTCTACAGAGAAAACATGTCTGGACATGAATATTTCTCTAGAAAAGTAGTCCAGTTCTAGAAGATAACCTTTTGTAGATTGGGAATAGCCAAGAAAGACACAAATCCTACTTCTAGAATCAAATTTGTTTTGATGAGGCTGCTGAACACAAGCATATGCTAAGCTACCAAAAACCTTAAGAGCATTATAATCTGGTAGCTTGTGATATAGCTTCTCATATGGAGTGTGTTGGTGTAAAACAGGAGTAGGAGTTATATTGATCAATAAACAGCATGTTGGATGCAATAACCCCAATAGGAAAGTAGTATTTGAGACTGAAATTTAAGAGCCCTAGCTATATTGAGAATGTGTTGATGTTTTTTCTCTACAATGCCATTTTGTTTAGGTGTGTAAGGGGAAGAAGTTTGGTGAATAATTCCTTTGGAATAATAGAAATCAGTAAGCTTGAATTCAATGTCATTATCTGATCTCAAAACTTTTAGTCTTTTGTTGAACTATGTTTCAACATAAGTAACAAAGTGTTGTAACAAAAGTCTAACATTTGATTTTTGTTTCAACAACAAAACCCAACAAAATCTACTAAAATTATCAACTATAGTGAGAAAATATCTATGCCTATGTATTGTAGGAGTGTTGAAAGGTCCCTATATAGCCATGTGAATCTGATAAAAAAATAGTATCAACAGTTCCATGATGCAAAGGAAAAGATAAGTTGTGTTGTTTAGCTAAAGGGCAGATAAGACAAAAAGCATTTTCATCGGGCAAATCAATTGAAGAATCTAATTTATGAATCTTTGCTAACTGCTTAGAAGATAAATGACCAAGTCTAAAATGTCAAATCAGAGATTTACTACAAGGAGACATATTACTGAAATCAACATTAGGTGTAATACTAGCTGTGTAGGCTGAGGAAGTTGACTGATGAAGGTCAAGATGGTAAAGGCCTCTAGACAGCCTAGCTAATCCAATCATCTATCCAAGATGAGGATTCTAAATAAAACAACAGTCATTTTTGAAGATTATGACACAATTCAACTGCTGATTCACTTTGCTAATTGTATCAGGTTAAAGGAAAATTGAGGAATGAAGAGAACTTGATGCAAGACTAAATGAGGTGTTAATTGAACATTTCCTATATATGAAACATGAACTATGTCTCCAGTTGATAGCTTAACTGAAGTATTTAGAATAGTATAGTACTCAGTAAAATAATCCAAGCAAGAACAAATATGGTCTGTTGCCCCTAAATCTAAAATGCAAATGGAAGAGCTTATACCTGTACTTTGAGCAGCTTGTGAAGAATTTGAGAAATCTAAAGTGAGGCTTACTTGATTGATGGAATGAGTGTGTTTAGAATCAGCCTGAGATTTATTGTTTGAATGGAGGTGCTGAGCTTGAATAAGACTTAATAGGTTTTGATACTTCTCTTAAATCACGTATCTTGAGGTCTATGAATCTATTGGAACATTTGAACACCTACAACTTTACTTACAGCATTAGAATTGGACTGAAAAGCATAATTCTCTACTATGGCCTTTGCCTGTAGCATAAAACCATGACCTCCTAAAGACGTAGTTTTATTTCTATAACCAACTGGAAATCTATGTTTTCTATAGCACCTATCAACCGTATGCCCTTGCGATCCACAGAAAGGACATAGCAGCTTTCTATTCACATTGTTTCCTTTTCTATAATTATGATTCTCGGTAGATTGTACGCCTCTTCCATTCACATTACCAACTACATTTAATAACTGTTCATTCCTGGAGGCATTTGTATTTTGCACAGAGGATTCAATCACAAAATTTCTTGTAGCAAACATTTGAGGGTTAACAGGAAAATCTGAGTGTGTGGCATTGTAATTAAATGATCTCTCATGTGTAAAAACCATGGGGAAAACCTAATTCACTGTAGGAAAAGAATTAGTTAATAAGACTTGAGACTTAATTCCATTAAACTCCTCTTTCAATCCTTTGATAAACCTGATAATAAGGTTAACGTCATTATTTGCCTTAACCTTAGGCAGAGCTGGGCATTTACCTTTCAGATCACAATGGCAAATAGGCAGTGGACTTAAATGCAATAATTCCTCCCACAATGTCTTCAAACTAGTGTAATACTCATTCACAGTTAAGGATCCTTGTTTTAGGTTTTATATATATCCTCTTGAAGATCAGAAATTCTAAAAAAAATCCCCTTAGAAAAACCATTCCATCAGATCATTCCAAACATCATAGGCTGGATCTATCCTAATTACGCTTTAAGCTATGGGAGATGAAATAGAGTTTAAAATCCAAGATAAGACCATATTGTTACATTGCTCCCAAGCAACATGTGAGCTATATGTATGATTTGGTGCTTTGATTGTACCATTAACAAAACCTAATTTGTTTTTAGAAATCAAAGTCATCGTCATTATTCTACACTATTGATGATAATTTCTCTCATTTAAAGATGGCTGAACTAGAATTAAAGAAGGATTTTCACTTGGATGCACATAAAAAAGACTAGAAGCTGCTATTTCTTGATTAGCCATAACCACAAAACTCAGATTATACAAAATTCATATAAAACCAAATCATACAAGATTGTCTCACACCATAACCAGAAAACACAGAACAAATTTGGGAAATTCAACGATTACCTCAAAGATTTGATTATCAAAATTTCATACTTCACCATACTAAATCATCAAATCGAGTTGAGTTCTCCGACACCATGAAGAAAATGAATAACATTAAAGACGAAGAAAAAATCTGTGCTTAGCGAACAGAGAGAACAACCAAATAGCAGAGAAAATGTATTCTTCTTATATTGTCAATGATTCAATACATACATACATATATATATATATATATATATATATATATATATTTACGCGAAATAGAAGCTAAACAAAAAAATTGTATTGAATTTTAATAATTAACAGCTGGCAACAAGTTGAAAAACTTGGCAGCAAAATACAAAATTCATCCGGATCAAATGAGGAAGAAGATGATCTGGCATTAGCTGATGGGGCCACTTTGGATGCTAAGCTGGATGTCCAGGTGGATGTTGATGTGGATATGTCTTGAATCTCAACATCCTTTTCACTTGAATGGTTAACTTCGTTTCTCACTTTTATGCACACAGAACAGATATAAAAACATCAAAATAGAGGCCAGTTTGAGGTCTATAAGAGATTGGTGCAAGTCCGATACTATATCTAAAGTGCCCAAACTCCGTTGGCCAAATCATCCGCGCTTCCATTCTCCCTTGTAGTCGTTGCAGCAGCAACCGCCACGTCCTTGGCTGCCTTAGATGATGCTCCAGACTTCGCTGCTCTCTTAGCGGCCGCTGCCGCTGCCGCTGCCACTGCCACTGCCACTGCCGCTGCCGCCATCTTCTGTGCCTCCCTCTTCTTACTCTGGTCAGACACCATCTACAACAGCCAAAATATGAAACCCCCGAGACCCGCAACAGCAAAAACGCAAAAATTTCACAAATTTGAAACATCAATGAGATTTCTGGGGTTTCTTTTAAAGGAAGCTCTTACTTGTCTGGATGCATTGTTGAAGCATATTGTAATTTTGGATATGGGATTATGGTCTTTGAAAGTTTTAAGCTGGTTTTGGAGCTATTGTTTGGCTTTGGCTTGAAGGTGTTGAAATTCGGTTGGTATTGCAGGGGTTTGACTCAATTTTTTGTGATTTTGGGGGGAAATCAAGTCTGAGCTAATAAATTTTTGCGGATTGGAAAACTGAGTTTATCTAATTCCGGTGGAAGTGGAATTGTTGCGGCATCCAAGAGCAAGAAGAATAGAAAATTGGAAGAATAAAAAACATAAAGATAAAGATAAAATAAATAAAAATAAGAAAATTTCAAATTATAAAAATATCCTGAAAAAATTAACGGAATTATCAATTGACCGTTGATGGAAGGACAAAATCTAAATAATTAGAAAGTTGGAGAAACTAGTTTATGCATTTTTTAGTTGGAGGGCAAATGCAGGATAAATCAAAAGTTGAAAGATCACCAGAATAATTTGCTCTATATTATATGCACAAGAGTTGTATTTCTCATAATCATTATGAATTATGTATAATTTATTATAATGTATAATTTGTTATGGTTCATAGCAATGCTTTAGAATTTATTTTGAGACTTTATTATCAGTTTGTAAGTAAATTATGAAATTTATTATGATTTATAATTTATTGTGGTTCATATGATTTAGTTATTTAAAGTTTATTTTAGTATTATCATCTTGTGAATAAATTCTATTGAAATTATGATTATATTAAATTTTTAATTGTGAATGTGTTTTACTTATTTTTTATAATTTTTATTTTATTTTTTAGCTTTAAGTCCAAACCGAAGAATTTTAGGGTCGGTTGGCTTGTTGGACCCCTGTTTCTCTATTAGACCGACATCAGAGATTATTTTATCCTCAACCGGTCAACCAGGGATCTCTACCTCTCTTTTTTTATTAGGGATGTGAGGAATAATAAAATGTAAGGATAGGATTAGAATTTCTAATCCCCGACTTTACCTGTCTCGATTGCCATTTCTAGGTAGGACCATCAATTCCAATCCTGTCTCGCTTAGTCAATTTAATTAGGATTCAGCTTAAAGGAAATTTATATCTAAATGTTGGACCTGAACTTTATTCGAGTGAACTCGACTTGAATATACTCAATCATTTTGAAACTATTTCCAATTCTTTTTCTATTTTTACAAATTTTAATCAAATTGAATAATACAATATTATACTAAATAGTCATATTTTTTTCATATTAGTTATTGATTATTAAAATATATACTACTTTATTTTTTTGTTTGAATTATGTAATGATAATAATCTATTCGTTTAAAAAATAACTTAACAGTTCATGGTTTTTTGAATAGAGTCATAAGTTTCATTTTAATTATTTTTTGCAACATTAATGTGTATTATCATAGTTTATTATTGAAATTTACACATATAAATTAATGAAAT
>JANUWF010002611.1:0-63128 GCA_026120185.1 Voacanga thouarsii
CATTAGGTGGATTTTTATGAAATTAGTTTTGTTGGCTAGGATATTTGTTAAGACTTGAGAATTTTGATTAATCTTATTTATACATTGGTGTTTGAATCTTATTTGACTCATCTAATTTAAATATAGTGGATATGAGGAATATAGGAAGAGTTTATTGGCTAACTCTTGTATTATAAGTTTAAATTTTGCTAGCTTTGAGTTATGATGAGCAAGGTAAGTTGATAAAAGATCTTTGAGAGGAAAGATTGTGGAGAATTCTGAAAATATTTTTATTTGAGTTGAAAAAACAATGAGTGAAAACAACACTATTGTTAGGTGATTTAAAAAAATGCTCTTATTAATGATCGTTGAAAACCTTTAGTTGAAAAAAATGGTCAATGTGGGAAGAAGTAGCAAGTGAATTCGGTGCACTCTCTTAAGGCTATCCTACAGGCAAAAAGGTAAGGAAGAGCAAAGAAAGAAAGAAAGAATTGGTGAGAAAAAAAATGATGAGTGATAACTGTAAAGAGGGGCCAATACGGTGTGCGAAGAGAAATTCATGCACTTGAGACTATTAATTTCCTAAGTCATTGAAAAAATTTTGAAAGAAAAAAATTAGAGTGCTTTCCACACACCATAACTTGAGTGTGCAATTTTTAAATTTATAATGCTTAAGTTGGTAGATGGCTTGACTTATGTGATTCATGTTATCTATATTTTTACTTGAAAAGTGAAATAATTTTCTTAGACTAAGGTATGCACTTGATTAATTTGACTTCAAGAGTTTTGTGATGTCTTGTCTAATGTTTCAAAGTTTAGATTGTTTTCAAAGGGTATGAATGACAAAGAGTTGTATCTAAAGTTTGAAGGAAGACTTAATCTTTGCTATGGTGAAGAAATTTTTGAATGAGAAAAAACTTGTATTTTCTTGATAATTTTGCTTGGACTAAAGTGATTTGCTTGAGGACAAGTAAATGTTCAAGTGTAGGGGTATGTGACAGGAGTTAAAATTACCATTCTTTTCCTAGTTATTTGAGGTTGTTTTAAGATATATTTGTTGTGATAGCTAGGCATATTCCTTTCTATTTGACATTTTACTTGTAAAAGGTGTTTTTGACAAATATATGCAGATTTAAGTTAAAAATAAGCAAAAAGTGCACACAACTAGAGTAGCACCCTAGTGCCAAGCCCAGCCAATGGACCAGAAGTCGGGTCCATTCTACTCCAGCAGAAGAAATTGAGTAAGCTTAAGGGGAATTCTAGAAATGACCTGGCGCCAGGTGGGTCGAAGGTACCGGTTTCCAGGTACGCTCTGGAGGCGAATATTCTGTACACGGAATTAGGATTTATCCAATAATTTTGATATTTTTCTACTCCTACTCGGCCAAGACTTTCCCAGCCACAAAATTGGCATCCAAGAGGCCTATAAAAGCACAAGTAAAAATAAGGGTTAGAGATATACAAGAGAGAGAGGTAAATTAAAGAGTAGAAATTCTGAATCTCTCATTGAAGGAGGAATTCACCCAAATCAAGGAGGATTATTCAAGAAAGTCTTCAAGGAAGAAGAAAGTCTTGTGTGGTTTCTTTTTTCTTTGTCTTATGTTCCTTTAACAATGATGTATTCAATGTTTTGATTGTAATTTAACAATATTTTGAGATTCATAATGTTGTGTTAATTTAGTTCTTTGATTAATTAATTATCATCTTTGGTGTTTGATTACTTGATTTCATTGGTTATTGATGTGAGTTCTTCTAATTGACTTGGGACGACGATGTTAGGGGTTTCATTGCATTGATTTCATATTTGTCTAATCTTGATGGACTTGAGCGACGAAGTTAAGATTATAGGACTAAGTAATCAAAGATTAGTTGATTTCATCTCGAGTAAGGGTTGTTAATTGATTTCATGTTTATAAGGAATTGAGCTTAATGCATGTTTTGGTTATGTTAGCTTGATTGGAAAATATGTTAATTTAAACAAAATATAGGATTCCATGGATTGGAAAATGAAGTGGGATTTATTTAAGTAAAAATCATGACTTGTGAAACGATTGAATTTTAATTTATATTCCTTCAAGATGCCAAGATAATAATTAGTTGAAAAAATTGCTAGTTGATTCATTATCATGTTTTTTAGGATAATTGTCTGAATGGTATAAACCTACATCCTTAAGTTTTATATATTTATTTATTTTTCTTTTTATTATTTTCTTACTTTATTGGGTCGGTTAAACAATGAATGAAAAGTTATTAGTGTGTACTTATTCCTTTGAGGATCGATATTCGTTAATTCCTTATATTATGCTTGCGATGAGTATACTTGCTCAAATGTGTATTTTGAGATTAATGTTTTAATTAAAACTTGACTAAGGGATGGATTTAAAATTAATTTTTTATGCACCCAAAATTTACGCATCAACAACTCAATGATGCAGGAATATGCAATTTAGACAACAATCCTATCATACATGACAATGTATCATTTAGCAACTATCTCAATTAATCTTCATCTTGGCATCATGAAGAAATATAAAGTAAAATTCAATTCTTTTCCAAGTCATGAATCCACTTATATAAACCCCACTTCTTTCCCAATCTATGGAATCACTATTTATTGATTAAATTAGTAGAGATTTTTCAATCAAACCAAAACAACCAAAAAATGCATGAAACTCAATTCCTCATAAATTATCCCTATGCTTTAGGTGATAATAAACATGAAATTAATCAATAACCCTATAACAAATATGAAAATGCTCTAGGCGAAATCAACTAATATTTGATTACTGTGGTTCTTTATCTTAACTTCTTTTTTCAAATCCGTTAATAAATAACAAATATGAAACCAATAAAATTAAATCAACTCCTAACATCATTTTCCAAGTCAATTAGAAGCAATTTGACTTCATCAACTCTTCATAATTACAAGTAATTAAACACCAAGAATGATAGAAAATTGATCAAATAACTAAATTAATTCAAAAACTATGAATTCCAAAACAATGTTAAATTACAATGAAAATATTAATTACATCATTATTCTAAAAAAATAAAATAAAGGTAAAAGAAAGAACTCATAGACAAGCCCTCCTCTTCTCTTGAGAAACCTTCTTGAATAATTCTCCTTGAATGATGAATCTCTCTTTTTGTGAGTGATTGAAAGTTTTGATCCTTGGATTTGCCTCTTTTCTCTTGTGTTTTTTTCTTGTCTTTATAAGCTTTTTTTATGCTAAAATTCATAGCTTGAGGAGTCTTGGCCGAATAGGATTCGAAAAATACCAAAATCTTTTGGAAGATACCAAATTCGTGCACAAAATCGCATGCATCCAGACCAGACCTGGTTCCGGGTAACTTCGACCCACCTGGCACCAAGTGCATTCTATTTTTCTCCTAGACGTTACTCTATTTTCTCTGTTTTTCTCGATTTGACCCGATGCCTGGTGTAGTTACTAGACCTGGCAGTAGGTACATGCTGGAATTTTTTACCTTTTGCTCGAAATCCACTCAATTCTACACAAATTCGTCAAAAATACTTTCTACAAGTAAAATGTCAAATAGTAAGGAATATGCCTTGTTATTACATCAAAAGTATATCAAATTAGCCTCAAATAATTAGAAAAATAATGATGAATTTATGCTCTATCAAAACCCTTAAAATTGTAGTTGAAACAAAACAACAAACCTAATCTGCTACACTAACCGGTGCCTGTTAGAGTTGAGCACTAGCTTCTGTTATTTCCAAGATTTTTCTGCTCTCTGTATTGAAATGGAGCTTGTTATTATATGAGAACCAGTGTTTGTTCCTAATTTTTCTTCATGAACTGGTTAATGGATTGGTGTAATTTGTTCTTAGCTGCCCTTTTATTTTATAAAGTCGGTCCTTGGCTTTCGAAAGCCAAGGAATAGTTTTCCTTACATGGAGTAGCCAGTCCATAGAACATGCTCTTTGCATTTTTAGAGTTTTTTTTCTTTTCACTTCAGTAAGTGCATTGAGCAACCTACCTCTTGCTCCTACTTGTCTTTACAATAAAGCATATGGTAAACAAATGGAGTTTTGTATAATACATTATAACAAATAAAAAATATAAATAAATAATTGGGGGATACAATGAAACTAGAAATAAGCTAATAATCCAACCTCTATATTTCATCATACAATTCTCATCCATTCCCAAAATATAAAGCTTCACAACATTTCAAATGCATAAATAAAGTTAACTTCTCAAAACTTAGCATATGTTATACCCAATATATAAGTGTACATAAAATCAATTCTCCTAGGAAAGTCTTAAAGTAGAATTCCCAAGCCAATAAATAAATAATAATACTACCAAACTAACACATATCAACACGTGTACCAAAAGGTCTTGAAAATTAGCCCAAAATGCGAAAAAATTTTAGAACCTAAAAACTGGAAAAAAATTCTAGCCCAAAATATTAGAAAATGCCTAAGACAAGTAACAAAAGCTTAAAACGAATATTACTCAATCATTCCCCCCACTTAAATGGTATAATGTCCTTATTAGCTAAAAATCAAACAAGAATAGCATATGGAATTCAAAGGATAAAAATGAAGAAAGAGTAAGGAATACTCCCCAAGTGTCTTGAAGCTCAATTTGCCAAAAACATAGCTACTACAAAAATTTGAAAAAGAAAGGGAGGCATCCATGTCTAAGAGAAGATTTGACTACAAAAACAAAAAAGAAACACAAGGAAAAACTCTAACAAGAAAATAACAAAATGAATTATAAGGAAATAAAGTAAAATAACAAGCAAAGAAAATTAGAAAAAAAGAAATAAAACTGTTGTTGCTCTTTGAAAAGCGGCAGTTTAAATGCAATGACAGGCATTGGGTTATCAAAGCATGTTCATTATTTATTATTTTGTAAATGACCGACGTTGGGTGGAATGAATTAAGAAGAGTCGATTAGAGCCCATTTTTGCAAAATTCACTTCATTCTATACCGAGATTCAACCAATAAATGTTAGAGTTAACAAAAAAAGCGACTATACAATCAATTCATTTATACAGAAGAAGAATATATAACCAATCAATGAAACACAATAAGGGATTATATATAAAAGAATTCAAACAACAAGACTATTTACAAGGATACTAGCTAGATGAGTAGAATCAACAAATATACCTTACTACTAAATATATATATTAGTATCAATACAACATCACCACAAAACAAATGCCCAAAACTAATATTTTCAGTAGAGATACACTAAATCAATACACGTTCTAACATACTATCATTAATATATAGCCCATATACACAACAAAACACCAATATACAAAGCATCAAAACCAGTATAAATATAGACCAAAGGTCCTTACATAGAAAAAAAAGATTACTACAAGAACCTCCACTAGTCAATTAGTACTACAACATCCAAATAACAAAAGAAAGTCTCCCAAACAACCAACAATTAACCTCAACACTACAATAACTACTATATAAAAGATTACAAAAACTTAACAAAATCTCTAAAAAGAAATTAATAGTCTGAAAAAACACAACACCAACTATACAAACCAACCAACTCCTCAACTCATTCACCATTACAACAAACTAAGCCTTAATCCCAAGAAACTTGGGATCGGCAACATAAACTAATGTCAGGTAACGTGTGGTCATCTACATGAATCCTCTCTTTCCACTTCTTTCTATCAACCATCATGCTCTTATCCAAATTTAACAAAGATATAACTTTCCTAATAATCTCTATCCATGTCATTTTAGGCATTTCTCTACCTCTATCTAACCTATCCTGCTTCCCCCCCTCCTCAATCTTCCTAATAGGAGCATCTATCGACCTCTTTGTACATGTCCCTCCCCCCCTCCCCCCCCTCCTCAATCCTCATTTACCATTTCTACAATTAATTTCTAACCTTCACCAATATATATATATATATAACAACAACAACCACCAAAACTACTACCATGATGCTAAAAGAAAAACTCCACAACAACAACAATAATCTAATACTACAATTGATGAGACTTCGCTTCATTATGGACGACAAGCACAAGAAGAGAGAGACACGATTCAAGGGACAATGACAAAGGCAAGGACAAAGTGATTCCAAAAGGGGCTCCAAGTAGTTATGAAACCCTACATGAAGATGGAAGATTCTTGGGAGGTAATTGATGGCTTAACGAAGCTTAATTTCCTGATAATTGATGAAAAATATCAAGAAAAGGCCAAGAAAGATGAAAAGGAGCCTAAAAAGATCACACAAGGAATGGAGGGCCTAGAGCAAGAGCACATCACCTGAACAGGATCCAACTGGCACCGGCCTAAAGGGCTCAGTCACCACCGGCCTTTTTCTACCTAAGCTTTTTGTTGGCTACTAAAGTTGAGCTGGCACTAGCGCTAGCCCTAGTGGCTGAGCCAGCACCGGCTTGCTTCAGGACATAGTTCCCCATTTTGTGCATTTTGATAATTTCTCCAGATTTCTTTCATTTCTAATATATTGTAATGAATTTTTAAGGTCTAAAATTATCTTAGAACCTCACTAAAGTAATTACTAAGATTGGGGTTGTATAAATACCCTTTTTTATGGTATAACATGACAATCAATCTTGCATATTCAAATTTAAATAGTGAGTCACGAGAGGTTCATTCTTGTTCTTCCCTTGTTCAAGACTATGCTAAGAGATTAGTCCATCCTTTGTTTTAGTCTCTAAATCTTGTTGTATAATCTAGTTAGTTTCTCTGGATCGGGTCTTATATTACTTGTTCATTCAAGATTTTCTCTAGGTCTCTAATTGGGCGCCTATAGTTTGTATTCTTATGCTCTTAAATTCCTTGTTGGTTTAAGGATATTGGGATGTTGATATAGTAGATCTAACCTACTGAACTAAGGGTTCTTGGACCTTAGTTTTTCAAGGGTTGTTAGTTTGTAGGAAAGTAGTTCTCTTGTTCTTTGTTCATCTCTATTTTTCCACTGATTGAGTCCTATTATTTGGGCTGTGTTTGATCCATTTGAACCACCAAAAATTGTTCAAGAAAAATCACCCCAAGCTCACACCAAGATTGGTATCAGAGCAAGGAAAGCTTTGATTCTTGAAATTAAGAAAAAAAGATCAAGAAAGTTGAAGAATATCTAGGGCAATTACGTGGCTAAAAAAATACTTCAAAAAGATCATGATATCTTTGTTATTTTTTGAATTTCCTTTGGGAAAATTGCCCTTGATAATAGTATAATACTTGGGAACAAATTTATCTTGTGTTTGTGATCAAAATGGGCTTGAATGTGGATGAAAAGTCTGGTTGTTTTTTAGTGATGAGATTGTATCCAAGGTATTTAATAAATGTCATATGAGATTGTTTGTGGTTAAAATGATGATTTATGATTATTGATTTACATTCCATGGGTTTTCAAGACTTAGGATATTATTTCTTTGATGATCTCCTTATTAATTTGAACCACCTACCATGTGGCTATCTTATGATCATCTTTGAATCTTTCCTATACTTGAGCTAGTTACCAATTGCTTCTTAATTCTTGCTTTCTTTGTCATTTCTCTTTATGTTGAATTGATTCTTTATACTTCGTTCTTATTTTGTTGAGTCTTATTTTTTTGAAAATTCTTGCTTGAAACTTGCTTGTACTTAGGTTCCCAACAAGTGTTTGTTAAAATTTTCTGTGGATTTTGTTATTCTTGATATGGATAAAGATTCTAAAGTTCATTTAATCCTAGTTCGACCTTTTTTAGCAACTGCCAAAGCATTAATTGATGTGCATGGAGGGAAACTGGCACTTAAGGTTGGGGATGAAGAAGTCATTATCAAAATCCATAAAAGCATTCAACATCCTTTTGTTTTGATTATTCTTGTTTAAGGATTGAGATTCTTGATGAACCTATCGTTGACTTTATGCAGGAATCATTTGTCCAATGCTATATGGAACAATACATTGCATATTTAGAGGATTCAAATGAGGGCTATGAGTTAGGAGAATTTGAAGAAATTGAAAAAAGCAATTTGGGAAGGATGAAGTCATCTATTGAAGAACAACTGGAATTAGACTTAAAAGACCTCCCCGGACACTTGGAATATGCATTTTTAGCTAAAGAAGAAAAATTGTCCATGATCATAGCAAAAGACCTTACTTGTGATCAAAAAACCAAATTGGTAAATCTATTGGGAAAATATAAGGGAGTTATTACATGAAAGATCACAGACATTAAGGGAATTAGCCTTTCCTTTTGTACTCACAAAATTTTGTTGGAAGAAAGAGCCAAACCCGTAGTGCAACCCCAACGTGGGATGAACCCGAATATGAGCGATGTAGTAAAATGTGAGGTAGTTAAACTCTTAGATTCCAACATCATTTATCCTATTTCCAATAGTATTTAGGTAAGTCCAACATAAATGGTACTAAAGAATGGAAGAATGACTGTGAGCCCAAATGAAAAAAATGAGTTGATCTTAATGAGATTGGTAACCGGTTGGAGGGTTTGCATTTATTATAGGAAATTGAATGAGGTAACTAGGAAGGACCAATTCCTCTCCCTTTTATTGACCAAATATGAGAAAGATTAGCTAGATATGAGTTTTATTATTTTTTAGATAGTTTTTTCAGATACTTTCAAATTCCCATAGCACTGGAGGATTAAGAGAAAACCACCTTTACATGCCTTTTTGATATTTTTGCATATCGACGTATGCCTTTTGGTATTTGCAATGGTCCCGAAACTTTCCAAAGGTATATGATGGCTATTTTTAAAGGGATTGTGGGAGGCATAATAGAGGTATTTATAGATGATTTTTTTTTTTTTTGTGACTCTTTTGACTTATGTTTGGCCAATTTAGAAAGGTGCTTCAAAGGTGTGAAGAGACCAACCTCATTGGGAAAAATGCCACTTCATAGTGCAAGAAGGTATAGTATTGAGACAAAATTTTAAGAAAATGTATTGAGGTTGGTTGATCGATCCAAGATTGAGTCAATTGAGAAACTCTCTCCCCCCACTTTCGTAAAGGTGATACGAAGTTTTCTTAGTTATGCCAGTTTCCATAGGAGGTTCATCTTGGATTTCTCGAAATTTCTAAACATCTTACCTCTTTACTTGAGAAAGATGCTATTTTTTATTTTAATGAAAAATGTTTCAATTCTTTCAATATGCTTAAAAGGAAATTGATCAATTTTCCTATTTTAATTGCACCAAATTGGTCTCTTCCTTTTGAATTAATATGTGATGTAAGTGATTATGCAGTAGGCGCGATGTTTGGACAAAAGAGGAATAAGTATTTTTAGCCAATTTACTAATCAAGCAAAACTCTTACGGTAGTACATGAGAACTACACTACAACGAAGAAAGAGTTGCTTGTAATAGTGTTTACTTTTGATAAATTTCGTTCTTATCTTGTTTTGTCCAAAGTCATTGTATATACGGATCATTCTGCCCTTAAGTACCTACTGACCAAATCTAATTCTAAACCAAGATTGATAAGATGAGTTTTGTTATTGCAGGATTTTGACTTGAAAATTAGGGACAAAATGGGAGCTGAAAATTTAGCCGCGGATCACTTATCTAGGTTGGAAAATCCCAAACTAGAGCCTTTGGCCGAAAAAGACATCAATGACACCTTTCCGGAAGAACATCTTTTACTTGTTGATGGTGAGATTTCTCAAACACCTTGGTATGAGGATTTTGCTAATTTCTTGGTTGTAAGAATTATTTTAAAAGATTTCATTGCACAACAAAAGAAGAAATTCCTCTCTGAAGTAAAGCATTACTTTTGGGAAGATCCCTACTTGTTTTGATGTTATGTGGATCAACTCATTTGAAGGTGTGTGGATTCCGTGAAAAATGCGAACATCTTGAAACAATGCCATGAAAGACCTGTGGGAGGCCACTACTAAGCTAACAACACGACAAGGAAGGTGCTTGAGTCCAGATTTTATTGGCCAACACTCTTCAAGGATTTTCACAGGTTTGTCCAAAATTGTGATAGGTGTCAACATAACAGTAATATTCCTAAATCTAATAAGATGCCATTGCAAATTTTTCAAGCTTGTGAAATTTGTGATTGTTGGGGAATTGATTTCATAGGCCATGTTTCTAGTTCTTTGAGTAACAAGTACATCTTCGTTGCGGTTAAGTAAGTATCTAGGTAGGTTGAGGAGAAGGTATTCATTAGTGATAGGGGAACCTACTTTTGTAATACCCAATTGGATAAAGTTCTCATACATTTAGGGGTTACTCATAAGTTTGGTACCCCTATCACCCCAAACAAGTGGCCAAGTTTAGGTGGTTAATAGAGAATTAAAAAGAATTTTGGAAAAAGTAGTTAATCACACAAGAAAGGATTGGAGTTTGAAACTAAATGATACACTCTAGGCATATAGGATTGCTTTCAAAACTCTTCTTGGTACTACCCTCTATCAATTGGTGTACGAAAAACTTGTTATTTTTCGGTAGAAATTGAACAAAAAGCCTATTAGGCTATCAAACTTGTTAGCTTTGATCTTGAGCTCACTAGACAATCTTGGTTACTTCACTTGAATGCCTTAGATGAATTGCACTTGGCTGCATATGATAATTCTCTAGTCTACAAGTAAAATAGTAGCATGACAAACAAATTGCTCAATCCCAGGAGTTTAAAAAAGGTGATCAATTATTATTGTTTAACTCTTGTATGTGGTAACTAAGGTTTTTCCTTTTGGGACTTTTGAAGTCTCCTACCCGGTTAACGGTACTTTCAAAGTAAATGGCAATAGGGTGATGCCTTACTTTGGTGAATCTTTTGACACCGTAGATCATTTGGATATTTTTCTCTATGATCCACGATTCTACTTTCATTTTTTTTACTGCTTCTCATTTTATTTATATTGTTCTTTTTCTAGATTTATATTTTCTTTATTTTTGTTTCTTTTTGAAGTTAGGTATTCTTGTAACCCTTCTAATGCCTATTCCTTGTGGTGGATTCGAACATGGTGGACCTACTATGTAATGGAAGTACTTTATTCTCTTTATTCTTCCTCTTTCTTGATTTTGGTCTTCTTGGCTATATTTTTATTGTTATTTTATCTTGGGCCATTAAGAATAATGGCCAATTTATGTGTATGGGGAGAATGGTGTTGAAGAAATATTTTCCATATCATTTTTGTGCAATTTTTCGAAACTTTGAATGGTTTTCATTGTTTAGCAAGGTTGTAATTATCTTTCTTACTTAGATATGAATTTTTGTCATTTAGTTGGTGGATTTTATGAAATTGGTTTATTAAATAGGATATTTTTCAAGACTTGAGAATTTGGATGAATCTTGTTTATGCATTGGTATTTGAATATTATTTAACTCATCTATTTTGAATATGGAGGATATGATGAATATGAGAAAAGTTGATTGGCTAACTCTTATATTATGGGTCTAAATTTTTCTTAGCTTTGAGTTGTGATAAGGAATCTGAGTTGATAAAAGATCTTTGAGTGCAAAAAATTATGAAAAATTCTTGTGAGTTGAAAAATTGAAAAAATGAGTTGATTGTTGTTTCCTCTTTAAAGATGAGAAAGTATTATTTTTGCTTGATTATGGGGGCAAATACGGATAGTGAAGAGAAATCCACTTTCTTGAGGCTATAAATTTCCAAGAGCAAAAGAGAGGGAAAATGTTGAAAAAATGATGAGTGATGACTAAAATGGGGCCAATACAATGTGTGAAGAAAAATCTATGCACTTGAGGATATTAATTCCCTAAGTTATAAAAAAAAATTGAGAGAAAAAATTGGAGTGTTGGCCCAATTCTAGAGTCACGTTTCTAGAGAAAAAATTTCACCAACTCATCGAATGTACTTCTTTATCATTCGAAGCTACCAAAAAGTACACATTCTAGAGTCACGTTTCCAAGGCCCTAGATCATTAAATTATCCTAGACAATCACAAGGGGGAGATTTAATTTTACTAAGTGAAATATAGAAACTTTGTTGCATGAGTCCGTCTTAACTAATTAGAGTAATACACCCAACATACAAGGATATAGATCTCACCAAAAAAAAAAACCACACCCAATATACATCAAAGCATAAAACCCTAGCTTGGCTAGACCACCAACACATACTCAAGTATGAAGGTATCCGTCCATGCTGTAGCAGTAATAATTTAGTCTCTATAATTATAGTACTTTAAGAGAGACCACTACTACAGATCCAGTTCTACGTAGTCGAAATACGCGTATGCATATGATGTGAGTGAACTACTCATTGATTCAAGGTAAACCATTCCTCATTGAAATTCATGGCATAATACTATTTTCTTGATAAAATGCTCAGTTCTATTAAATGACTAAGAACTTAATTTTATTTGTATGACAAGTACCCATTGCCTATACGTTACTGTGAAGAATGACCCAACACATAGACCATTACTTAGACCTTAAATATGCAATAACATAAGAACCAATCTAAATTAAATGAATAAATATTTTATCACAATATATTTACATAGAATATATAGTCTTTGAGAGCATACTTTCTAACAATCTCTCACTTGCACTACAAAGAATAAGAAAGTCCACGAGTGCCTGCCCCTATGACATCTAAGTGTTTGCAAAACACCTTTTCTGTCAAAGACTTAGTAAAGGAATCCGTCGATGGTTGACAGAGAAAATCTAATCAACCACAATCTCCTATTTCTGGATGAACTCCCAGATGAGGTGATACTTCCTCTCTATGTGCTTGCCCTTCCTATGGTTTTGAGGTTCCTTGCATTGTGACACTGCTCCAATGTTGTCACAATAAATCATGATAGGCCTATCCATACGCGGTACTACTCCAAGTTTTGTGAGGAACTTCTGGCGTTACATAGCTTTTTTAGAAGCCTCTAAAGCAACAACATACTTAGCTTCCATGGTATAATTAGCAATGCAAAATTTCTTCATACTTTTTTATGAAATAACTCCTCCAGACAAAGTGTAGACATATCCACTAGTGAATTTTCTTTCATCTTTATTTGCCTAAAAATCTGAGTCTATATAACTAGTAGGAACCAAATCATCAGCATGATATATAAGCATATAATCTCTTGTTTCCTTGAGATATTTAAATATATGCTTTATGGCTTTCTAGTGAGCTTCCTCTGGGTTTGACTGATATCTACTAACCATGCCTACTACAAAGTAGATATCTGGCCTAGTATAAAGCATAGCACATATGAAACTTCCTATAATAGAAGCATAAGAGATCTTGATGATTTTCTGCTTGTCTTCTGGTGTTTGAGGATACTACTTGAAAGATAAAGACAATTCATGTCTAAAGCTTTATATTAATCCATGTTATACTAGACCAATATCTTGTCAATATAAGCAGCTTGTGATAAGCTTAACATTCTCTACTTCCTATCTCTAAGAAGCTTAATACCTAGAATGTTGTTAGCTTCTCTCATATCTTTCATGCTAAATTTACTAGATAGCCAAACATTAATGGATGACAATGTCTCTACATCATTTTTAATGAGTAGAATGTCATCTACATAAAGTACCAAGAAAATCATTTTGCCACTGTCTGATTTCCTATACACACATGGTTCATCCATGTTTTGAATAAAACCATAAACTTTCACAGCCTCATCAAAACGTATGTTCCATACTCATGACACTTGTTTAAGTCCATAAATAGACTTCTTAAACTTACAGACCATTTGTTCTTGACCTCTAGCAACAAAACTTTCTGGCTCAGACATATAGATGTCTTTACTAAGATAGCCATTTAAGAAGGTTGTCTTGACATTCATTTGCTATATCTTGTAGTCATAATGGCATGCAATGGCTAAGAAAATTCGGATAGATTTAAGCATGGCTACTGGTAAAAAGGTTTCCTCATAATCGATCATTTCTTTCTAAGTATAAACCTTACTTTATAGGTTTCAACCTTTCTATACACACATCTCTTCCTCTTATAAACTCACTTACACCCAATGGGTTTTATCCCATCAGGTGCAGTAACAAGATCCCAGACCTGATTGAGGCATATGGACTCAATCTTGGCATTCATGGCTAACTACCATTTGTCTGCATCAACATCAACAATAGCCTTCTCGTATCTAGTGAAATCTTATTTCTAATGATCAGAGACTTGATCATAAATTTCTCCAATCTACCTTTTTGGAACTCTTGTGATCCTCCCACTACGATAAGACTTAATTTGTATAGGAACATCTGATACTGTTTCTCTTGGTTCCTCGATCGAGGTGTTAGAAGTACCTAAAGTTGAATCAGTGACTAACTTCTCTTCTAACTCTATTCTACTTGAACCTGTGCTGGAAGTAACTTATTCTTCCTTTAAGTATCTAGCATTAGTACTAACAAGTACTTTATGCTCTTAAGGATGATAAAAATATCCACCTCTTGTTCCTTTTGGGTACCCAATGAAGTAGCATGACTCTGATCTTGGTTCCAGCTTACTTCTTTTTTTTAGCACATAATTTAGATAATCTCATATCTTAAGATGGTTCAAATTGGGCTTTCGTCTAGTCCATATCTTATAGGGTGTCCTAGGTACTAATTTTGAGGGCACCAAGTTCAAAATATATGCCGCTGTTTCTAAAGCATACCCCCAAAAGAAAATAGGAAGAGACGCACAACTCATCATACTTCTAACCATTTCCATCAAAATTCTATTTCTTCTCTCAGCTACTCCATTCTATTGGAGAATCCCAGATGCAGTTAACTAAGATATTATATTGTAATGTACTAAGTAATCCTTAAACTCACCGAGGAGGTACTCTCCACCATAATCCAATCTCAAAGTTTTAATTAATTTAGCTGTTAGATGCTCCACTTTAGCCTTAAACTCCTTGAATTTATCAAAAGAGTAAGACATGTGTCTCATCAGATAAATATAACAAAAATGAGTGTGATCATCTATGAAAGTGATAAAGTACCCATAGCCTCCCTTAGCGGGTGTAGTCATCGGACCACTAATATCCGTATGAACTAGTGATAGTATTTTCAAGGCTCTATCCACCTTTTTAGTACAGGACCTTTTGGTCATTTTACCTTTAAGGCAAGATTCACACTGAAGCCATCCTTTTAATCTCAATGCACCTAAAGGCTCATTATAGATTAGCCTCTAAATCCGATTAGGATTTATATATTCCAATCTTAGATAACACAAATACAAGTAATTTGATATGGCATTTCTCTTTTTATTATCAGGTTCAGTTTGAATATTGTTTACTTAATTTCTAATAGGATGTATATAAAAGAGATTTGCATGTATATTTTTGTTGGATTGTATGCCCTCTTAGACTAGGTTTCTGATGTAAAATCGAATATTTTAATAAAAAAATTTATTTTCAGAAATTGTTTGTGAATTTACTTTTTGTTTGTGCATGATTTTCGTTTGGAACAGACCCATTGTGTTTAAATAAGTGATCCATGTGAATGGTGGTCTTTCACAGTAAGGTATGGATCACGGGTTATTTAACACATAAACATTTGTTCTTAACCTATTGATGAGACTGGGAGCCTCACCATGTTTAGGTTGTTATGTTATTAATTCCAAATGGGAAATGGCTTACCTTTAGCCAGTGAGTAGTCCACTCACTTCATGACATAAGCGTATTTCGAATACGTAGGACAGGACCTGTAGTAGTGGTTTCTAAAAGTACTATATGATAAAAACCTAGACTACTACCGCTACAGTGTGGACTAGTACTCTACGACTTGAGTATGAGTTGGTGGTCTGGCGAAACTGGAAGCATATACTTTGATTTGCTATAGTTGAGGTTTTATCGTAGGGCCAATATACTTGCATGTTGGGTATGTGTGACTAGTTAGTTAAGACAAACTTATACAAGATAGTTTCTGCACTATATCGCCCCTGGTGGTTGTCCAAATGGTCTAAAATGTACAGGGCCCTGGGAAACATGACTTGGATGTTTGCTTTAGGGTAGCTCCCTCGGAAAGCAGAAACACTCCAGGAAGTCGTGGATCATTGGACTAGAAGCCTAAGGATGGTAGATGTCATTTAGAGGGGTGTTAGTACACTTCTTCCTCTCTAAATGTACGGCGATGTGTAGAGGGGTATTTTAATCATTTCACCTGTAGGTCGGAGACTTTGCTATCGTAGCATTGCCCTTGGGGTCAATATTTCCTTATGGTGATATTAGGAAATATTTAAAATGCAAAATACAGCTATTTATATAGCAGGGGTATTTTGGTCATTTTAGCAGCCAAGGCGATGTGTTTTTTTGGTCCTCGGGATAGCTCGTAAGTTCTAACTACTTTTGGGTTGAGGAATTGATCTCGTATAAAGAGGATTTTATTTTATTTTATTTTATTTTATTTTATTTTATTTTATTCAGGAAGTCTAATTTATTATTGGACTGGAATAAAATAAATAAATTAATTAAAATAGGAGTTGAGAGAAATTAATTATCTAGTTTAATTGGTTAATTAATTATTCAAGGCCTAGGTCCAGTATGAATAATTAAGAAATTAACATGGGCTTAAACTAGGGGAAATAATTAATGTTTAATTATTTATTGGGTTATTTATATAGGCCCAAGAAATAAATAATTAAAGATTAACTATTATGGTTCATTTGGGCTTCTTAATTATTTATTGGATTGTTTATATAAGCCCAGGAAATAAATAATTAATATTTATTATTTTGGGCCTTTTGGGTCCAAGAAAAATAATAAATATTTTTCTGGCCCAATGGCTTGGACCTTAGGGTTTTTTCCAGATACGGTTAAGAGAAGTTTAGGGTTAGGCCAAACTGATTCTCAGGATAACATCCGGGTGTTTTGAAATCCCGAGGATATGTTTATCAAATAATGAGAGACCTGTTTTTGGCTAACTAATAAACTACACTCTGGTAGAAAAAAACCCTAATCTTCAAAACACAAGAAAGAGACTCACGTGAAGCTCTCTCACTGAACGTCTCTCTCTCTGCTCTTGCTCACGTATCTTTCCTCTTGTTTTCTCCTTGTTCTTTGCTAATCAATAGCGAGTGTACCAAGGAGAATTGAGACCGTTCCTCTTTACCATAGTGTTCACCGACTAGAGGTTAGACTGAGGAATATCCCGAGAGTTGGAAAGCTAGGCATTCATGCAAACAAGGCGGAGTAGAAGGCTAGCGGGTGTTCAACCAGAAGCTTCTTCAAGTGGACAAAGCAAGGTGATTCCAATCGTTCAATCCGCTCTTACTCAACCTAGAAGGGTTAAGGAGCGCAAATGTATGATCTTCACGCTTCCGCATGGCCTTTAAGGCTTGGTTTTATTTTTCTCCGAAATTTTTTAACGTACAGAGTATGTTCCCTCTATTTCTCGTTCCCTCAATATGGTATCAGAGCCACTGGTTTTTGATCAATATAGGGAGCATGTTAGTTAATAAAAATGGAGAAGATGATTATACCTGTGATCCTTCGCTGTTTTGGTGTGGGATAGGCTTGATGTGAGCTTCATCGTTGAAGCATAGGATCCCTCTGTAATTTTTTGGCTTTGGTATTTTAATCGTGTAAACCTAATTTAAATGGGTATAGGCGGTTGTGGTTTAATTTTGGATGAGTTTTTATAAGTAAAAATGTCCAAAGAAGGCAAGAAAAAACCGAACTAGAGATGAACTGCAGAAAAAATTCGCGCGGGTGAAAAACGAAGAAGAAGATAACTGTTCATAAGCCGCCGTGTTGGAGTTGAGCCGCCGAGCCAAGCTGCTTCTGTTCTGTGAGTGGAGCCGTGCTGCTGGAGCCGCGAAGCCAAGCCAATTGCCAGTGAATTCGAGTCGATTGCTCCGAATTTGCAATTGCAAATTTCTTCAATTGGCGCGCGGTTCAGCGGGGCTCCGGACACGCGGATGCGGGCGCACACGCGGGCAGAAAAGCGGAGCGGGTTCTCGGGCGGGCGGGCGCTCCACCAACTGAGGCAGCGTCTGATCTGGTGCGGCTGGTGCACCGGAGGGCGCGGTGGACCGCAGGCATGCTGGCGCGGATCCTGTGCATCCGGTGCAGTGGACCTCCAACGATTTTTGCAATTTTTTTTTAATTTTTTTTCCTTTTTCATTTTGGGTCCCATACCAAGCGAAGTTAATATTTTTGAAATTTTTATATTCTTGGAATATATTTGCATGAAAAATATTAGTAAGGGATTTTAGGATTAAACAATATAATTAATTAATTAATTAATGTGTTTAATTCTATTATTTGGGCACTTAGGTTTAAAAAATAGAAAAGTATGAAAACGTTTATTGTTTTCTAGCATGCTATTTTTTTTTTTTTTATGTACCTATGTGTGTTTTTTCTCAAAGACCAAAAACTTTGGGAACTTTTTGTTTTGGCAAGGAAAAAATATTTTTCTTTAGAAACTAAATGGTTATTTTAATTGGTACAAAAATTAATCCTTGAATATTTTCTCAAAGAATTTAATCCTTAACATAGAAAATATATTGGATTTAGATATTTTTGTAAATTAAAATGGAGAGCCATTTTGTTTTGTTTTTTACTAGAAAAATGATTTTGTCAAATAAGCTTGAGACCAAAGTCTCTAGAAAGTTTTAATTGAAAAATTTTTGAAATCATTAAGTTTTAACTTAAATAAAATTAGTCCATGGAGGAAATCTCTCAAAGGATATAAGCCTTGACATAGAGATTTTATTGGACTTAGATATTTTATTTTTGAGTTATGAAAAACTTAATGGAAATTTCAAAAGGATATTTTTCAGAAAACCTTTATTTTAAAAGACTAAGTGGGAGAGGGGTTTCAACGGCCCCACGGCTTCTATCACGGTCCTCATTAGAGATCGTGGGTCCCCTCGCATCACCCTGGGAGTGAACCCGTATAGGATGGGGATACCACAAGGATCTAGATCTAATAGAATGATGTAATTAATAACCCGGGGCACGTACTATGATCGGCCAGCCCACGTTGGAGGTTATAGTGCGAGGTATGTCCATAGGAAATGAGAGGAAACGGCCATCCCATGATGGAGTTATTCTCTAGACCATTACCTAGAAGGGAAATTAATTTGTGGTGGTTAATACACTTAGCTTAGGAAACTATTAATCTTCCCAAGAAGCTATGTCAGTTTTTCCTAAGAGCCAAATTATTTTTAGTGCACAAGTTTTATTTTGTTTTCACAAACTAAATTCTTTCTTTTATTTTCGATTTTCAGAAATGGTGGGAGGTTCTTTTAGTCCATTAGCCGTTATTCTCAGGGAGAATAAGTTAACGGGTCCAAACTATGTGGACTGGAAAAGGAACCTGTAAATAATACTCACAGCTGAGGAGTATAAGTATGTCCTTTACAAGACCTGCCCTGTTATCGGGGAAGGTTCCACTGCTGAAGAGCGAGAGGCTGAAAAGGTATGGAAGAAAGCTGACGAAATGGCACGTTGCTATATGTTAGCTTCCATGTCTAATGTGCTCCAATCAAAACACAAGCACATGGCTTCTGCATATGACATTAGTCAATTATTGGCTACGATGTTCACAGACAAGAGCCGGCCCGCAAGGCAGGAGGCTCTTCGAACTATTGTGAACACTAAGATGGCTGAGGGAGTATCAATCCGAGAGCATATGCTCAAGATGATTGCTGCTTTTGAGGAGGCGAAAATCTTAGGGGCTGTCATTGCCCCGAGAGCCAAGTGGACATGGTTCTCGAATCTCTACCGGGCTCTTTCACTCAGTTCAAGTTAAACTATAACATGAATAAGTTGAACATGAGTTTAACTGAACTGATGAAGGAGCTCCAGATGGCGGAGAAGGTCATGAAGCCGCAATCTAAGGCCATGATTGCTAGGGCTTCTTCTTCAAGAACTAGGCCTAAACCCAGAAAGTTCAAGAGGAAGAAGGGGAATGCAATAGCCCAGCCCAAGAACCAGCCCAAGGACAAACCAAAGGGCAAGTGCTTCAAGTGTGGAAAGAAGGGACACTAGAAAAAAGAGTGTCCAGATCTTCAGGCCAAGAAAAACCCCACAGGTAATGTTTACTATCTAAAGTCCATATCAATGGTAGGATCAACTTCCACTTGGATTGTTGATTCAGGAGCCACTTATCATATCTGTAACTCCTTGCAGGGGTTTAGGAAGATAAGAAGACTCAAGAAGGGCGAACATGGGCTTCGAGTGGGTAATGGAGCACAAGTCTGGGCCCTTGCAGTGGGAGAGCTGGATCTTATTTTTTATTGTAATAAAATAGTGGTTTTAAAAGACATTTTATATGTACCTGGTTTTCATCAGAATTTGATTTCAGTTGCAAAACTTATTAATCAAGGATATTCTGTATCTTTCCATTTTGGTATTTCTATCAGTAGAGCTGGAGAAATTTTATGTACTAGGCACATGTATGGAAATCTGTTCTTTTTAAACCCTATTAATAACCAATCAAATAACGCTCAGTCTGAACCTTTAACTAGGAAAAGAAAGACCAATATCAATGATTTATACCTTTGGCATCTAAGGTTGGGTCATATTAACTCAACCAGGATTCAGAGGCTAATTCATGATGGGCCTTTGGGCTCATTGAGATTGGAAAGTTGGCCTCAGTGTTAATCCTGCCTAATGGGAAAAATGACCAAAAGGTCTTTTACACCAAAGGCGGATAGAGCCAAGGAGGTGTTGAGTCTTGTTCACACTGATATGTGTGGTCCATTGTCTACACCAGCTAGGGGAGGTTTTGAGTACTTCATCACGTTCACAGATGATTGTACGAGGTATGGTTACATTTACCTGATGAGACACAAGTCTGACTCTTTTGACAAGTTCAAAGAGTTTAAGGCTGAAGTGGAGCGTCAGACAGGTAAATTAATCAAAACCTTACGATCGGATCGTGGTGAAGAGTACCTCCTAGGACTACATGGTACATCATGGGATAGTATCCCAGCTCTCTGCGCCAAGAACACCCCAGTAGAACGGAGTAGCTGAAAGAAGGAACAGGACATTAATGGAAATGGTCCAAAGCATGATGGCTCATGCTACTCTTCCAGTGTCCTTTTGTGGATATGCCTTGGAGACAACGGCATATATTCTGAGCTTGGTGCCTTCCAAGTCAGTACCTAGGACTCCCTATGAGATGTGGACTGGGCGTAAGCCAAGTCTGAATCATCTCAGGATTTGGGATTGTCCAGCTTATGTACTGATCAAGGGAGACAAGTTGGAACCAAGATCAAAATTATGCTATCTTGTTGAGCATCCAAAAGGGACAAAAGGAGGCTACTTTTATCATCCTAAAGAGCAGAAGGTACTAGTCAGTACCAATGCTAGATACTTGGAAGATGATCAAAGTACTTCCACTAAAGGTTCAACGAGGTTGGAACTTGAGGAGAAGTTGTCTACGGAATTAACTTCTTCTGACCTGATTGTGGAACAAGAAGAGGCACAGCCTCAAGAGCCTGTGCAAATGGAGCCTCGTCATAGTAGGAGAGTGTCTAGGGTTCCGGATAGATGGACTGGAGAAGCCTTTGAGCTGGTCTCCGACCATCGGGAATAAGACCCCACTAGATACGAGGAGGCTATTGCTGATGCCGATGCAAATCTGTGGCATGAAGCAATGAAAGCCGAGATTGAGTCTATGTACCTCAATCAGGTTTGGGATCTTATAGCTTCACATGAAGGGATAGAACCCATTGGGTGCAAGTGGGTATACAAGAGAAAGAGAGGAACGGATGGGAAGGTGGAAACCTTCAAAGCTAGGCTTGTGGCAAAAGGGTATACTCAGAAAGATGGAATCGACTATGAGGAAACTTTTTCCCCGGTAGCCATGCTTATATCCATCCGCATCCTCCTTACCATCGTATGTCACTATGACTACGAGATATGGCAAATGGAAGTCAAGACGGCATTCTTAAATGGCCATCTTAGTGAAGACAACTATATGTCCCAACCGGAAGGCTTCATTGCTGAAGGCCAGGAACATATGGTTTGCAAGCTTAAGAAGTCCATTTATGGACTTAAGCAGGCATCGAAAGCATGGAACATTCATTTTGATGAGACTGTAAAGTCTTATGGTTTTATTCAAAACGAAACCATGCGTGTACAGGAAACTTGAAGGCATTAATGTGGTTTTTCTTGTTCTGTATGTGGATGACATTCTACTCATTGGGAATGATGTAGGGACATTGTCATCTACAAAGGTTTGGCTGTCTAGTCAATTCAGTATGAAGGACTTGGGAGAAGCTAGCTACATTCTCGGGATTAGACTTCTTAGAAATAGGAAGCAGAGAATGTTAGGGTTATCCCAAGCGACATACATTGACAAGATGTTGGCCAAGTACAGCATGGACTCATGCAAGGGAGCTCTAATCCCTTGCAGACATGGGTTGTTATTTTCTTCGAAAGACTGTCCTAAGTCTCAAGAAGAAAAGGACAGAATGAGTAGGATTCCCTACGCTTTGGCTGTGGGAAGTCTCATGTACGCCATGCTGTGTACTAGGCCAGATATCTGCTTTGCCGTAGGCTTAGTTAGCAGATATCAGTCAAACCCAAGGGAGGTTCATTGGCAAGCTGTAAAGCATATTCTCAAGTACCTCAAGGGAACGAGAGATTATATGCTAGTGTACAGGGCTGATGATTTGGTTCCTACAAGATACACAGACTCAGACTTCCAGGCAGATAAGGATGAGAGAAAATCCACTAGTGGATATGTCTTCACCTTGTCTGGAGGAGCAATTTCATGGAGGAGTATCAAGCAATCTTGTATTGCTGACTCAACCATGGAAGCTGAGTATGTGGCTGCTTTCGGAGGCATCCAAGGAAGCAGTTTGGCTCCGAAAGTTTCTTTCAGAACTTGGAGTCGTACCACATATGGACAGGCCGGTTGTGATGTATTGTGACAACACTGGAGCAGTATCGCAATCTAAGGAACCTTGGAACCATAAGAAGGGAAAAAACATCGAGAGGAAGTACCACCTGATCCGAGATTTCATCCAGAGACAGGAAGTCGTGGTGGAGCATATTGCCTCGAAAAACAATCTATCGGATCCATTCACCAAGCCTTTGGCTGAGAGAGTCTTCAAGAGACACTTAGACACCATAGGGGTGGGCACCTATGGACTTACCTAGTCTTAGAGTGCAAGTGAGAGATTGTTGGATTGTATGCCCTCTTAGACTAGGTTTCTGATGTAAAATTAAATATTTTAATAAAAGAATTTATTTTCAGAAATTGTTTGTGAATTTACTTTTTGTTTGTGCACGATTTCCATTTGGAACAGACCCATTGTGTTTAAATAAGTGATCCATGTGAATGGTGGTCTTTCAGAGTAAGGTATGGATCACAGGTTATTTAACACATAAACATTTGTTCTTAACCTATTGATGAGACTGGGAGCCTCACCATGTTTAGGTTATTATGTTATGAATTCCAAATGGGAAATGGCTTACCTTTAGCCAGTGAGTACTCCACTCACTTCATGACATAAGCGTATTTCGAATACGTAGGGCAGGACCTGTAGTAGTGGTTTCTAAAAGTACTATATGATAGAAACCTAGACTACTACCGCTACAGCGTGGGCTAGTACTCTACGACTTGAGTATGAGTTGGTGGTCTGGCGAAACTGGAAGCATATACTTTGATTTGCTATAGTTGAGGTTTTATCGTAGGGCCAATATACTTGCATGTTGGGTATGTGTGACTAGTTAGTTAAGACAAACTTATATAAGATAGTTTCTGCACTATATCACCCCTGGTGGTTGTCCGAATGGTCTAAAATGTCCAGGGCCCTGGGAAACATGATTTGGATGTTTGCTTTAGGGTAGCTCCCTTGGAAAGCGGAAACACTCCAGGAAGTCGTGGATCATTGGACTAGAAGCCTAAGGATGGTAGATGTCATTTAGAGGGGTGTTAGTACACTTCTTCCTCTCTAAATGTACGGCGATGTGTAGAGGGGTATTTTAGTCATTTCACCTGTAGGTCGGAGACTTTGCTATCGTAGCATTGCCCTTGGGGTCAATATTTCCTTATGGTGATATTAGAAAATATTTAAAATGCAAAATATAGCTATTTATATAGCAGGGGTATTTTGGTCATTTTAGCAGCCAAGGCGATGTGTCTTTTTGGTCCTCGGGATAGCCCGTAAGTCCTAGTTACTTTTGGGTTGAGGAATTGGTCTCGTATGAAGAGGATTTTATTTTATTTTATTTTATTTTATTCAGGAAGTCTAATTTATTATTGGACTGGAATAAAATAAATAAATTAATTAAAATAGGAGTTGAGAGAAATTAATTATCTAGTTTAATTGGTTAATTAATTATTCAGGGCCTAGGTCCAGTATGAATAATTAAGAAATTAACCTTAGCTTAAATTAGGGAAAATAATTAATGTTTAATTATTTATTGGGTTATTTATATAGGCCCAAGAAATAAATAATTAAAGATTAATTATTATGGTTCATTTGGGCTTCTTAATTATTTATTGGGTTGTTTATATAAGCCCAGGAAATAAATAATTAATATTTATTATTTTGGGCCTTTTGGGTCCAAGAAAAATAATAAATATTTTTCTGGCCCAATAGCTTGGACCTTAGGGTTTTTCCAGATACGGTTAAGAGGAGTTTAGGGTTAGGCCAAACTGATTCTCAGGATAACATCCGGGTGTTCTGAAATCCCGAGGATATGTTTATTAGATAATGAGAGACCTGTTTTTGGCTAACTAATAAACTACTCTCTGGTAGAAAAAAACCCTAATCTTCAAAACACAAGAAAGAGACTCACGTGAAGCTCTCTCACTGAACGTCTCTCTCTCTGCTCTTGCTCACGTATCTTTCCTCTTGTTTTCTCATTGTTCTTTGCTAATCAATAGCGAGTGAACCAAGGAGAATTGGGACCATTCCTCTTTACCATAGTGTTCACTGACTAGAGGTTAGGCTGAGGAATATCCCGAGAGCTGGATAGTTAGGTGTTCATGCAAACAAGGCGGAGTAGAAGGCTAGAGGGTGTTTAACCGAAAGCTTCTTCAAGTGGACAAAGCGAGGCGATTCCAGTCGTTCAATCCTCTCTTACTCAACCTAGAAGGGTTAAGGAGCGCAAAGGTATGATCTTCACGCTTCCGCATGGCCTTTAAGGCTTGGTTTTATTTTTCTCCGAAATTTTTTAACGTACAGAGCATGTTCCCTCTGTTTCTCGTTCCCTCAATTTTGTAACACCCCACCTTTTTACTTTCGATTTGTTACTACCTGTAATGGGATGAGAATTTATATCAACGGCCAGAACAAAAGTTGATCAGTGTATTGAGACGAACCCTTTAGTGAAACAAAGTTTTGTCGGGACCTGGATGTAATTATTGGATTTGTTCTACCCGTACCCTATTTTTTGGAAGGCTATTAAGATTAATAAAATAAGAATTTTAGGGTACTTTAGAAAGAGAAATTGATCAGTACAATGAGACGCACGTTTTAGTGCAACACATGCTACACGGGGTATCGGGGGCATTTTCGTTATTTTGACCGCAAATTTGACCAGGTAGAGAGGGAATTGAAGAATTTAAGTGTTACTAATGGATTCATTGGAATTTTTGGAGTTGGATAGTGAAATAAAATATTTTTCTATTACAAACCCGATTTTGGTCATTTCTGAAGAAAATAGAAAATTGCAGTTGGAAATGGGACGTGTGGCTTCTTATGATTGGTGGATGTAAATAAGTGTCATTTAGTGATTGGTTAATGAGGTCAAGTGCTTCTATTTGATTGGTTGTAATAAGTTGATATAATTTAGAGGGCCAATAAGAAATAAATAACAATGGCCCACAAGTATGACAAGTTTGACCAAGTTGGACCACCTTTTTTACCTCATTTGATCAAAGCTTAATTAAGCTTGATTTGAGCAAGTTAATCAAGGTTGATTATGCATGGCCATGCAAGATTAGAAAATATCTATAATGTTCTAAGAATTTCTACCTTTTTCTATAAGCTTTTCTAGGCTTCTAAAGTATTCTAAAAGTTTCCATAAGCTTCTTGGACATCTATAAATAGGCTATGAAAGCTGGCTAAAATGGCTTTAGACAGCCAAAATTTAACAGCGAACAAGGAAGGAAAAGTGAAGAGAAAGGAAAAAGAAAATAGAGAAGAGAGAGAGAGAAAAGGAAGAACAAGAAGATGCTTGGGCTATTTAGCCTCCAAACGCAGCAAAGAAAAGGTAAGAATCTACCTTGCTTGAAGTAAAGTTATTATACAAAGTATGGAACCATTTAGGTATACATATCTTAAAAAGTTATAGAAACTAGCTAGGTGAAGTTATGTAAAAATATGATTGAGGCTGCCGATTTTCTTGTTGTACTATGGTGAAATTTGCTGTTTTATGTATGACTGGAAATCAGTAGCTTTAAGGGTGATAAAAGGGATATTGGATTGAATTAATTCATATAATAAACAAGGAATCAAGATATAATGTGTTTTGATGGGCGATGGGTTTAATTCCAAAAAGTTATGGGAGGTTTTATGTCCAATAAATCTGTAACGTTCTCATATTTGAACAAAGCAGGTATATATCCTTGTAGCTAAGGATCATAGAGGCATTTCAGAGCAAGTTTGAGGTTAATCGGATTTACGGATCAAAAGTTATGGTGAAAATAGTAAAAGGAACCAAATCGGAGCTGTAAATTGAAAGTTATGTGTAAAACAAAATGGTATGTCAAACCAGTGAAATTCTAGAAAGTAGTCCGAAAATGAATGCACTTAAGGGTGACTACTTATGTGATTTTAGATAAAATAATTAGGGAAACATGAAGTGAATCCCTTGTTTATAAAGGGAGGAAGGATGTGGAAAAACGAAAATAAAAGAATTGATCAAGCGACGGAAAAACGACACGAACGAAAGTTAAACATTTTCCTTAACCGAAGGCTAACCATCAGCCTCGTCAGCTAACCGTCGGCCCCATCGACTATGCGATGGTTGAACGTAGATAACCATCGGGGACGTCGGCCGGACGTTGGCTACCCGTCGGCTATTTTTCGGCCAAACATGAATTAACTCAAAAATGATGTTTAATATAGGTTTAGCGATAAATGGTCAACGAAACATCGAAAACATTAGAAATTAAGGTTAAACAGCCATGAATGAAAATGATTGCTTAGGACACGATGTGAGTCTCTTGGATTTCTAAAACTCTTTCTAAAGTTAGTGTGCATTGTTTTTCTATGAAATGCTATATTGTATACTATTTGAAACATTTTATGGAAATATGTTTGGAAACATTAAATTTAATCCTCTTTTGATATTAGAATTCTGTATTTCCTTAAATAAGTACCTTTTGGAATTGGATATTTGGAAAATGATCCAAATGTCCTTATTGGAATATTTTATGAAAACCTTTAGAACTCGAGTATTCGGTAAATGACTGAAGTATCCTTATTGGAACTCTTATGAATATTTTTCAAATCAGGTAAGGGTAAAATGACCTGAATACCCTCGGAAAGCCTTTTGGAAATCGGAATCAGTAAAATGACCTGAATACCCTTGGAAATGACTTTTGTGAACGAGTACAGGGAAAATGACCCGGTTACTCTTAGAAACACGTTTTGATGTGTGAATTGAACCCTTTATCTGGTTTCATCATGATTTTGAGAAATGTTATTTTGCCCCAAAAACTGTTTTGATATGAAAATTCTGTGAGATCAGATAACCCTCTAGCCTAATCAGTCATATGGGGTTGGTTTTGTTGCATTGAGTACTCAGCAAGGACTTTGATCTTTGTACTAGCCCATGTTAGAGATAGACGACCACAAATAACCTGATCAGTTCTGGGGATTGTCTTACTCCAAACAGGGAGACATGACATTGAGATAAGTCGTCCTTGTGAAACCCCAGTTGAAACCAACCTTAGAGTGAGGGGATTGGGATGCACATAATATTTTATTGCATGTTTAAATATATTTTTATATGTTTTTATGCGCTTTGGATTTGCGATTTGTAGCCTAGAAGGGTTAATTGTATTTATTGAGTAAGAAGGGCAAAATGGTAATTTTTGCTTGAGAAGAAAATAAGGAGATATCTTGAGAATTAAATAGGAAAAATATTTTGGAGAGAAAATAGAAACAAGAGTTGTTGTGGTTTAGTGGTTAGAGTTTTGAAATTAATTCTTGAGGCCTTGGGTTCAAATCCCATCATTGGAGCTTTAGCATGATTAAATTTTATTTTTGTTTGGGAAGGCTATATTTTCGGCCTTGTATGCTTTATGGAAGAGTAGAGGTGTTATCCTAGGGGAGACATAATAGGATTATCATAATCCTACTTTTGTGCCCTACAAAAATTTCCAAGGGAATTTATACCCTTCTTGATCCTTAGTTTTCTTACTTCTCAATTCATTAGAATGTTCAATTTATTCAAGCCAACTTCATTCTAGAAAATTCCAGCAAAGTGCTGTGGCTTTGAAGATTCAAAAATGTCTAAGTGTAAGACATCTTGTGGGCCAAAATTGGGTAGGAGTTGTGGAAGGTTCCCAAGAGATTAATCTCCATGGTTGAACCTTCAAAATTCCACCCTAGCTATGTTCATTTTCTTCATGAAGTAATCTGAAATTTTACCAAGCTGTTTTCTTCCAGTTTTTATCCAACACCTTAGCCACATTTTTCATCCATAAAGAAGGCTGGAAGATCTCTGAATACCCCTTCAAATCCTCTGCAAACTGACTAGAAAATGGCAGCAAAAGCTGCCTAGAAAATTCCAGCAACTAGCTAAAATCTATACAGGAATTTTTCTAGCCTTGCTCCATTTCAGCTTTGTCCAAAACCTTCCTTATTTTTCTATCCAAACTTCCCTTGAACAGTCATAAACTGAGCTCCATCATCTTCTCCAACCTTCTGCTCGAAAAACCTGTCCATGGCTACCCCTAAAATATCTCCAACAATCACTCCAATCAAGCCATTGATTGAAGACCAAAATTCCAGCAAATATATTTAGTAAACTTCCATAAAACATCCCTTAAAAAACCAGACATTCTTTCACCATTTTACTCCCTCTTTTCAGCCACCATTAAGCCCCTTCAAACAGCTTTCATTCCAGCAGAATCCCTAGCCATCCAGTCGGCCATTAGAGCTTCCAAAAGCTCTCCTCCATTGAAGATCTTCTTACCATATTTTGTTTCCAAAATTGATTCCCAAAAATATTTTTTTTGGATTCCAAATAATCAGCCTTCCTTTTTCCTCTCAAACCAGAAAATTCAATTGCCAAAACTCCCTCAAACAATTCGGCCACTCCTTCCCTTAGAATTTCGGCCAGCTTTAACCAAAATCCTCTCCATTCTCTTCAACCTTCAAGAACACCTACAACACCAAGAACACCTACTAGCATCCATACGCCTAATACCACTCCAAACCACTCCAATCTTCTCAAAAAACTCCAGATCACACCTACTCCACCCCTTGAAACCACTTCTGCAATATTTAACATCAAATACCAAAATCCAACTCTCTCTTTTGGATCGAAAAACCAGTATTTTTATGAAGGCTCAAGAACATCTTCAAGATAAGCATGATCAATCACATCACCTTCTCTCATCTTCAACTTCTAATGAATATATGTATTTAGAAACATACTAATAGACTCTCTTTTCCTCTTCTCTCTCTCTCTCTCTCTCTCTCTCTCTCTCTCTTGGCCAAATGGTTTCTTCAACCATGACCATGATTTCTTCAACCATGGCCATGGTTCCTTCATCTCTCTTGGTCGGATCAAGTCTCCTAGGAGTTGGATCCCTTCGAAACTACTCCAAGGTAGTCATCAATCAAGTAAGCCTCTTCAACCCTCTCTTTAAATTCTAGATTCATGTCTCTAGGATGATATTGGAAGGAGATGGATTATGATTAGTGTTTGAGCATGTGTTATTGTGATGAGTTAAGATTGAAGCATGAATAAATGTGTGTATAGAATGGAGATGGGATTGATGCATGAGTTGATTGTCTTGGTTGATTGTATGGCATTTTTAGGGTTTAATGCATGTCTCCATGTCGTGAGTAGTATATGTGATCAAGCATGTTAGAGATTATGTCACCTTTGGTGAATATAGTTTATGCTCATGTATGATTGTTAAAGCCATGATTATGTTTATGTTAGTAGAGTTTGGATCATGTCTTGGTAAATTTAGATTTATGCCTTTATTCATGATTTGGTTGATTTGATGAATTGGAGTGGAGTATATGTTCATGATTGTGGTTAGCAAGTGGAAATATGATCATGACCTTGTTGTCCCTAAACTAATTTTATTTCACCAGTAAAATGATTAATACTATGACTTCTTCTAGTAAATTTTGAAAACCCTAGAAAAATGTGGATTTGGTCTTATATATAAAATAGTGATATTTTAGTCAAATAAATGATAGCTGTTATTAAAGAAATAAAATATATAGATATAATATCAAATAATAATATCAAATAAAGCCTTTTATATAAGTAATCATAATAAGTGAAATATTAATTTTGTAAGTCTTATATTTATAAATACTATTAAAATTTATTTATTATTTTTAATCAAAACCTATTAAAATTTACTTACAACTAATTTTAATTACCAATTATTTTCTAACAATTAATTATCAATAGATTATTATTTTAAATAATTACATCTAGGTCCTAAGACCCTTCATCAAATAAACCCTAATTTACTTTTAGCAAAATTTAAACTTTCAACTTATAGTACCTAATTTCCAAACCCTAGTTATTTTAATATCAAGCTAGATTTATTATATAAACCATTTTATTTGTTATCTAGCCTTAAAGCTTAAGACACTAGAGACATGATGGTAGTAAGTTGAGCTAGTTTTATTTGTGAAAGTGAATCTTTGGCTTGAGTCTGATTATGGCTCATGTTTAAACCAGGCAGGGTTAGGTCAGCTGTTAGAGACCGTTACTTTGAGCAATGATCAGGTAAGCTCCTGCATAAAACCGTTTGATACAAAATGATTATTATGGTAAGCCAAATGTAGAGTGTATGAACACTCACTTCTGTAAAGGCAATTGAGGATTGTCCTCTTTCCCCATTTTAGTCAAACAAATTATTTGAAAAATCAATGAACAGATTTACTCAAATCCTAAAACTCTTTCTAAAACTGATTTTGACAAAGACTTTGGAAATCCTTAATTGTCATGTTTAAGTGGAACTATGTTTTGTTTATTTTCCCCCAAGTGGGATTAATTACGTTGAATACTCAATAAGGGTGGACTACTAGGACTAGTCTCTGAATGGTTATGGTAAGTCTCTCAATAAGTGGCCACCTCTGAGGGGTGAGTCCTTCTCGGATAAGATGTCAGTCTAGTAGGTCGTGCCGGTCCGAGCTAGCAGTTTTCAGTCAAGTGGACTGTGTGTTGCCGAAATGGACAACTGGTTTTGTTTGGGTATAGAGAATGAGGAGTATCTTACCCAGTAGGTCGATCACTTACCTTTTGTCAATCTACACAAAGTGTGGCATTCTGACCGTTATATAGTTATAGGGCCCAACGTGTGGTAACCCATAACCACCTTTTTGAGTGGTTGATTTTATTGTACATGTATGGTTGGAAAAGCTAAAACACCACTCTTGAGTTTGACTGTTGTTTATTGCTTGCCAGTATTTCTCTTATGAGGATTTTATACTTTGCATCTATGAACTGTTTTCACTGGACACTCAAAACACACACGGACTTACTGAGATTTTTATCTCATCACCCTTTTTACCATGATTTCAAGTCGATCCTGCTGTGAGGATAAGTAGCTAGTGTTTTCCGCCTTGGAAGAGATTTTATTATTTATTTTTTATGTAATGCTTCGGGAGTTGAGAGTGAATAATTTTATTTTTGGATTTGTTTTTGAATTCTTGGATTGTATAAGTTTTAAGTTTTAAGTATTATTTTATTCCATTATTTTGAATGTGTGACCTAGTTATAAAGACCACTTGTCCTTTGGACGGGGCGACATCCCCAGCCCTGTCGGACCTAGGTAGTGGGGTGTTACAGTCCTGGCTAGCTGTTTTGAGCCTAACAATTACCTATTAATTTTGATGGTGGATTGTTCACATGATACCGGGCGGGTACACTCGGTGTGTTCAATCCCTTGCCACCTCGATAGTGATTGACGTCAGGATTGGGACCACTGGTTTATGGTGGCAAGTAAAAGATCCCTAAGTGCAATGTGAGGTACATTTGTACGCTGCTCACTATTCTGGCATAACATGAGTGACGTGCTGTAAGGCGTAGTCCCTGGCATAAGAGACCATGTAGCCGAAGGCAATGACTGCGGAACTTGTATACAGGCCGACCTTCCGTTGGAGCAGTGCTTGTGATTGGAAAAAGATGGGGCAATGATTTGAAAGTTGAAACACCGTTTTCCAAAAAATTATTGAGTTCTGAATACACTCTTCATTAAAGAGTTTTGGATTCATTTCTAATGAACAAATGATATGTTATTTCATAAAAATTTTGTGTACTCTGCGTCTTTAATTAAACATAAGTACACACGGGACTCACTAAGTGATTTTTCACTCACACGTGTCTTTTACCTTACCCTTTTGTAGGATTTAGAGTTGAAAGGATCTAATGATAGAGGACAATACCACAGTAACAGCAGAATATGTTCACATATTTCCCTTTTTGGATAATGTACCTTATTATTAAGGTTGAATGGAAACTTTCGTGTATGAAATTCTTTATTACTTGTGTGCACTTGACCATCATATGGGTTGTTGTATGAATCTGGACTTGCATACTCTGTTGATCCCCGTTATAAAGACCCCTTGTCTGGGTAACTGAACGGGGTGACACCCGGTGTTGATATGCTTTCGTTGTACTTTTAGTAGGGGTGTTACATATTTCCAATACAAATTAAATTACTATCTCTACTGATAGAAATACCAGAATGGTAAGAAATAGAATATCCTTCATCCATCAATTTGGAAACTGAAATCAAATTCTATTTAAAACAAGAAACATAAAAAATATATTTTAAAATTAACTTCCAATTACAATAAAAAAAAAATAAGCTCAAGATTTCTTACTGCTTTAGCCCATATTCTTGCTCCATTGCCTACTTGAAGTCCATGCTTACCCTTGCTGAGTCTCCTCAAAGAGTTACAAATATAGTCAGTGACTCCAGAATCAACTATCCAGGAAGATGTTGATCCAACCATCAAAATAGACTCTAGGTATAAAGCAATACCTGAAGTAGACTTGGTTAAGAAGTTTGGACAATCTTTCTTTCAATGTCTATTCTTGCCACACTTGAAACATTTACCTTTGGGCTTGACATGGCCAGATGCTTTGGGCTGGGCCCTTGTGTTGTTTTGGACCTTCCTCTTCTTGAATTTCTTAGGCTTTGCCTTAATTCTAGAAGAAGAAGCAGAACGAGAGACCAAAACCTTTGACATGGGATTCATGATTTTCTCTGTCACGTGGAGCTCTTTCATAAACTCCGTGAGATTCATATCCAAATTGTTCGTATTGTAGTTCAACTTGAATTGAGAATATGAATTTGGCATAGTTTTAAGAACCATGTCAATTTAACTCTCAAGATCTATCTTGTGCCTAGGACCTCGGCTTTCTCAAAGTAGGCAATCATTTTGAGCAAATGCTCTCGAACTGACCCCCCATCAACCATTCTAGTATTCATGATTACCCTAAGAGCTTCCTACTTTACTGGCCGGTCTTGTTAGCAAACATGGTACGTAATGACAAGCTCATATTGTACGCAGTAGCCATGCGTTCATGCTTAGATTTGAGCACACTAGACATGGAAGCCAACATGTAGCAATTAGCCATCTCATTGGCTTTCTTCTATGCCTTCACGGCCTCTCGCTCCTAATTAGTGGATTCTTCCCCAATCTCAGGATAGGGATCCGTAAGAATAAACTTTTACTCCTCGGCAGTAAGTACTATATTTCGGTTCCTTTTTCAGTCCACAAAATTTGGGCATGTCAACTTATTCTCCTTGAGAATGATTGATAATGGACTAAAACCAGACATTTCTAAAATATTGCGAAAAAACAGTCATTTAGTTTGTAAGAAATAAAAATGCACATTCTTTATATTATTTCTTTGATAATAGATAACTCTTAAAATTATTATCAATAATATAAATAGTTTGGCTCTTAGAAAAACTAATAGAGCTTTGTAGGAAGATTAATAGCATTTTAAGTTAAGGGAATAACCATCACGAATCAAAACTTCCTAAATAGGTAATGGTCTAGAAAAAGTTCTACTGAAGGATGGTCACTGATTCACACCATCTACAGGCAATCTAGTGCCAAAAACCTCTAACGTAGGTTGGTCGATTCTAGCAAATACCCTAGGCTTTTAATTTTACTCATTCATTAGTTCTAGGTACTTATGAAAATTCATCCTATAGGAGGTCATACTCAGAATGACACGAGAAAATTTACTATCTCTAATAAGAGTTGTGATGAAAGTTATGGGGTCATTGGAACCCCTCTCCTACTTAATCTTTTATTGAAAATAGAGTTTTAGGCCCAGAAATGTTTTCTATAATCTTATCATTTCATTAATTTTAGTAAAAAAATTAAAATTCAATATTTTTCTATATGTAATTAAATCCTTTGAGAGAATATACTATGAATTTATTTTACTATTCTAAATTAATAACCAAGTAAAACTTTATTAAATAATCTTAAGTTCAACATTATTCTCTATGCCAAGGATTAAACCCTCTAAGAGAATAAACCATGAACTCTTTTATTTTTAAAGTTTTTAGATTAAAACATTTTATCAAAAATAGTTCTATCTAGTGAGACTTTAGTCTCACAAGAACTTGCGCATTTGATCACAAAAATGAAATAAACATGATAACAACAGTAAACCTTTTCATGCTCAAACTATTTATTTATACCTAAGCGACCAAACAATGGATTAAACATCATGAATTCAAATTAATCCATTGTTTAATCGTAAGGTGGTTCCATCATTTACTACTCATTTTCCTGCAAATTATTCATCCATAGATAAATAAAACTATTGTAGAAAATTAACCTCATGCAATAGTTTCAAAACATGATTACATCAAGGAAAAATTGAGGTACAGAATTTCAGCAACGCTCTCCCTTTTCTTGGACAAAATTGCACGTATCCATTTTTCGGCAGAGTGGACATGGTGCCTGGTCCATTGGGCCCTCCGGGTGTCGGGTCTACTCTGTTTCTCCACAACCTCCTGCTAGGCAGAGTGGACCTAGCGCTTGGTCCAATCGGCCCACTTGGCACCGAGTTCGTTCTGGAATTTGCTGATTCTGAAAAAATTCTGCTTTTCAGCCATTTTCGCCCCTCAACAATTCCAACAATCACGTTCTTCAGTCCCCAAAATTTACAAGTTAAAAAAAAATGCAAAACCAGATATAAAAATATGCCTTTACAAGTGCCTATGCCTCTAACCACGAGGTGTACAATGTATCCACTTAAAACTAGAAAAACGATGGGAAAACCATTAGATTAGATTATCATATGCCTCTAACCGCGAGGCATGCATAAACTCTAGAAACCAATATATGAGGGATCACATAAAATCACAAAAGATTCATTTTTAATAGTAAAGGAACCACATTTTCTAGTTTTTAACCCTAGTACATACTCTTAGATGAAAACCATATCTCTAATACCACTTGAAGGATCAAAACGGAAAACATTAAAGAAAGCGCAATGGAAAATTTTTCAGTTTTCTAAGTCACATCTAGGAGAGAGTACTTACTTTTTTTTATTAGCCGCGGATTAACCAATAAGGGCTCGGGTTCCATTAGAACCTGCATTGGAAAGGGAGAAGAAGGCAACTACACTTCGACCGGTATTCCCTCCAATCTTCTACTCCTACGCATCAAGCGTCTCCAAGCTTTCTCTCTTTGTCTTTCAGAGTATGACTCTACCTTACTCTTAAGTTAGCTTGGTGAAAGCTCCTTCTTTGGATAATCAAGACATTCTCCAAGAGAGAAAGAAAAGAATAACATGAAACAAAGAGAGAGGAAGAGATGGCATAATTTTTTAGGGAAGAGAACTCACGCCATAACCAACATTGTTTTTTTCCCTCCTCACTTACCTTATATTTTCAACCAGCCTTAGGGCTTCATTAAGCCCTAATGGCCGAAAACACTAAGCCCTTATGGGCTTAGTGTTGTGCTCCAAAACCAATCTGAGATTGGCCTAATCCTCTATATTAATTGATTATCTTTTTTGAGCTTCATTAAATACCCAAGACTAATTAATTAATTCTAATTGGACTCTTAATATATGTCAACACATATCAACCAATTAATTAATTTATTCCAGTCCAATCTACTTAATTAATTAATTATCTTTTCTGAGCCTTATTATAACCCAAAACTAATTAATTAATTCTAATTGGACTCTAAGAATAAATTTATTCTCTTCCAAATAATTATCTATCAAGCCCAGATTGTGTCTAAACAACATGAAGGTAACTTGAGCTACTCCGGGGACCAAGAGACATATTATTCAAGGCTACTAAAATGATCAGAATACCCTTACTATTTAATAGCTACACTTTACCATTTTAGATATTCCTATTTATCACCATATGAAATTATTGACCCCAAAAATAATATTTCTAAAGCAATGTCTCCGACCTACAAGTGAAATGATGAAAATACCCCTCTATGTGATACCCATCAACGAGACAGAATAAATGTACTAACACCCATCTCAAAGACATCTGCCATCCTTAGATCTCTAGTCTAATAATTCATGACTCACTCGAATATACTTGCTTATCATTAGAAGCTATCCAAAAACACTCATTCTAGAGTCACATTTCCAGGGTCCTGGATCATTATATTATCCCAGACAGTCACAATGGGGTGATTTAACTTCACTAAGTGAAGCATAGAAACTCGGTTGTATGAGTCCGTCTTAACTAACTAAAGTAATACACCCAATATACAAGGATATTGATCTCACAAAAGAAATTTCACCTAACAGATATCAAAACATAAAACCCTAGCTTTACCAGACCACCAACTCATATTCAAGTATGAAGGTATTCGTCCACACTATTGCAGTAATAGTTTATTCTCTATAATTATAGTACTTTAAGAGAGACCACTACTACAGGTCCAGTTCTACGTATTCGAAATACGCTTATGCCTATGATGTGAGTGAAGTACTCATTAATTCAAGGTAAACCATTTCTCATTGGAATTCATGGTATAATAGTCTTTCGTTGATGAAATGCCCAGTAACATCAAATGACTAAGAACTCAATTTTACTTATATAACAAGTACACATGGTCTATACCTTACTGTGAAGAACAACCCAACACATTGACCATTACTTGTCATATTTGAACCTTAAATATGCAATAATATAAGAAACAAACTAAATTGAATGAATAAACATTTTTTCGCAATATATTTACACAAAATACATAGTCTTTGATGGTATACTTTCTGACAAAGTTGTGCAATTTTTGGATTCATAATGCTTGAATTGGTAGATGGCTTGACTTAAATATGAACCTTAAATATGCCATAATATAAGAAACAAACTAAATTGAATGAATAAACATTTTTTTTTTTTTGCAATATATTTACACAGGATACATAGTCTTTGAGGGTACACTTTCCGACAAAGTTGTGCAATTTTTTTATTCATAATGCTTGAATTGGTAGATGGCTTGACTTGTGTGATTCATGTTATCTGTGTTTTTAACTTGATAGGTGAAATAATTTTCTTAGACTAAGGTATACACTTGATTAATTTGACTTCAAGAGTTTTTTGATGTTTTGTCAAATGCTTCAAGGTTTAAATTGTTTTCAAAGGGTTTGATGAAAGGCAAGAGTTTTATCTAAAGTTTGAAGGGAAGTTATAATTCTTGTTATGATTCAAAATTTTTGGAAGAGTAAAGGTTTGTGTTTTCTTGAAGATGTTCTTAGCTAAAAATGTTTTGTTTGAGGACAACCAAAAGTTCAAGTGTTGGAGTATGTAATAGGGGCTAAAATCATCACTATTTTTTTAGTTATATGAGGTTATTTTAAGATACTTTTGTTGTAATAACTAGGCATATTCCTTTCTATTTGACATTTTACTTGTGAAAAGTATTTTTGATAAATTTATGTAGATTTGAGTTAATTTCGAGTAAAATTGGAGATTTTCCAACACACACTTGGCACTAAGTCTATCAAGTAGACCAGGCACCAGGTCCATTCTAGTTGGCTAGAGGAAAACAGGGCAAAATTGAGGAAGAGAACAGAACACACCTGGCGCCAGGTAGGTCAACTGGACCCAACACCAAGTCCAATGTGGAAAGGCGAAATCCTGTGCACAAATTTAGTAATTTTTCAAAGATTTTGATATTTTCTGAATCCTACTAAGCCAAGACTTCTCAAGCAATGAATTTAGCATATAAGAAACGTATAAAACCAAGAGAAAACAAAAGAGAAAAGAAGGGGAATTGAAGGAGCAAAAATTCCAATCACTCAAAAAATGAGGAAATCACCAAATCAAGGAGAGTTGTTAAAGAGAGTCTTCAAGGGTGAAGAAGGAGGCTTGTCTATGAGTGCTTTCTTTTACCTTTTTTTTTTTCCTAAACAATAATGTATTCAATATTTATATTGTAATTTGACATTGTTTTTAGGATTCATGATTTCTTGAATTAATTTAATCTTTTGATCAATTCATTGTTTTCTTGGGATTTGATTACTTGTTTACTTTCGGAGTTGGTTGATTGATTTTTGTTATTAACTTGCTTGAAAAATGGATTGATAATGACTTCAATTAATTAATTTCATATTTTTTTATCTCTTAGCTTGATTGAAAAAATGGGTTAATTGTCTAGAACTAGGTAATTAAAAGTTAGTTGATGATTGCTAGAATATGAATTCATTAACTAATTTCATGTTTTAAATCACCTAGAATATAGGGGTTTATATGAGGATTGATTTTAATACATATTTTGGATAAATTGGTTGAGACAAAATATGTTCACCAATTTAACTAGAAGATAGTGATTCCAAGGATTGTTAACGAAGTGGGTCTATCTTAAATCCTTCATTAGACCAAGATGATAATCGATTGTGATATGTGCTAAGTGATTCATTATCATGTTTTCAAAAGCCTTTGTCTAAATTGCATATTTTCATATCCTTGATTTGTTTATATTTTTCTTTAATTTTCTTTTTATTATTTTATCACTTTATTTGGGTCGGTTAAATAATGAATGAAAAGTAATTAGTATATACTTGTTCCATTGAGGATCGATATTCGTTAATTTCCTATGCTATGCTTGCAATGAGTATACTTGCTCGTATGTGTATTTTAAGATTAATGTTTTAATTAAACTTAACTAAGTGATGGATTTAAATTTAATGATTTTTATACGCTCAAATTTTACGCATCAAGAGGAGAACGCTACCATACCTCCATTGTATGAGCAATAAGGTGAAGCGTGGGGTGAATACTCTATTAGGGGATTCCAACATGCTCCTGTGAGAGGGGATAGGCAATATGTAAGGGGTAGATTGTAAAACCCCATCTAAACCTACCCTAGAGTAATAGGGATGGAGTGCATATCATATCATCTTGCATACAATATATTCTTTGAATGATTTTGTGTGCCTTAGAATTGTGATTTATGGGTTATATGGTTTATTTGTACTTGTTGAGTAGAAAGGGTAGAAAGGTAATTTTACTTGAAGTCGAAATAAGAAGATGGCTTGAGGCTTAGATAAGAAGAGAATTTGGTTGGAAAAATAAGAATAAGAGTTGTTATAATTAAGTGGTTAGAGCTTTATGATTTAATCTATAAGGTCTTGAGTTCAAATCCCATCACCTATGTTTTATTTATAATTATCTTATTTTGGGATGAAATGAATGGAAGACATGAACATAATTCCTTATTCATGAAGAGAGGAAGAATATGGAAAAAATAAAACAAAATAATTGGACAAACGACAGAAAAACGACATTAACGACCGTTGTCCGTTTTCTTAAACGACAGCTTAACGTCGAGTAACTGTTGGCTATTTTTCGACCAAACATGACTAAACCTAAAATGATATTTGATATAGGTTTGTCGGTAAACGGCCAACAACACGTTGAAAATGGTGGAAACGGTAGTCGACCGGCCCGTGAATAGAGAAAGTTTATTTAGGAAATGAGGTGAGTGCCACTTCCTTTTAAATCCCATTTTAGCTAGTATTTGTCAAAATATTTGAACGTGAACCAGCCTACTTGCTGTTTCCATTGATAAGGAAGATCGTGAGTTCCACTTCCTTTTAAATCCCATTTTAGCAAGTGTTTGTCAAAATATTTGAACATGAACTAGCCTACTTGCTGTTTCCATTGATAAGGAAGATCGTGAGTCCCACTGCTTTTTACATCCTATTTTAGTTAAGTGTTTTCCTGAATGATCATGTGTTTTTCTGATATGGTTAATGCTTTCCTGGTATATTATGAGATGAATATTACACTTGAATTTGAAAGCATTATCAAGCACTTGATTTCTTGAATATCTTGGATATGAAATATCTCGTATGATCTTTTGAATTTTCAAATCCCGATTTTGGTAAAATATTTTCTTGATATGGAAACATGGTTTCCTAATGTGGTCAAGTGCGAGCCTTCTATATGGATTTGGAAACATGATGAATAATATGAATTCTAAACTCTTGATTTCTTGAACTTGTCAATCCTTGAATCCAATACATGACTAACTTGAATACTTAGCGTATGCACTAACTTAAATACTTGGCGTAAGCACTAACTTGAATACTTGGCGTATGCACTAACTTGAATACTTGATGTAAACACTAACTTAAATACTTGCCATGTGCACTAACTGGAATACTTGACATATGCACTAACTTAAATACTTGGCGTATGCACTAACTTGAATACTTGGCATAAGCACTAACTTGACTACTTGGTGTAAGCACTGACTTGAATACTTGGCGTAAGGTACTGACTTGACTACTTGGTGTAAGCAGTGACTTGAATACTTGGCGTAAGCACTGACTATACTTGAATACTCAAATACTTGAATACTTGAATTAGAATATCTTATACTAGAATTCTTGAATACTTAAATCAGCATGTTTTCACTCGAAATCCTTGAATACTTATTTTGAGAATGTTTTCACACGAGAATTTTCTGAACTAGCTTATGTTGAGATTATTCTTCATGAGATCCTTTTAGTTGAAAACACTAGTACACACGGGACTCACTGAGCTTTACGCTCACACATGTGTTATCTCTTTTGAAAAAATTAGGATTAGAGGCGCAGCAAAAGCGCGATGGACTCTCAAAAGCTCGTACTACACCTTGGACCGGTTACACTCTTGAGTGTATGTATCAAAAGTTAAATCCTTGTACTTGTCTATTTGAAAAAAAAAAAATTGCTGCCTATTTAGTGAAGTTTATTATAAAGACCCCTTGTCTAAGCAATCAGACGGGGCGACATCCCATAAAGTTACAGCCCACTACGTTTTGGAAATATGGGGTGTTACAAAAATCAATTATTATCTTGGCATCATGAGGGAATAAAGATATAATCAATTTCTTTCCCAATCCATGAAATCACTATTCCCTGCTTAAATTAGTGGATTTCCCACTCAAACCAATATAATCAAAAAGATGCATTAAACTCATTTATCATGAATATCCCTATATTTTAGGTAATATAAATATAAAATTAGCCAATAACCCTATACTCTAGGCAAAATCAACTAACATTTGATTACCTAAGTTAAATTCTTAAGCTTCTTTTCCAATCCAGTTAAGACAACAATTATAGAATTAATTAAATTTAACTCAATTCTAACTTCATTTCCCAAGTCCATTAGAAAGGAATTCAACTTCATCGATCTACCAAAGAAAAACAAGTAATCAAGTACCAAGAAAAACAATTAATTGATCAAAGACTAAATAAATTACAATATCATAAATCCAAAAATAACATCCAAATACAATTAAAACATTAATCTCATTATTGTTCAAAGAAAAAGGAAACAAAAGTCTTAGAAAGAACTCGTAGACAAGATCCCTTCTTCCTCCCTTGAAGACTTCCTTGAGTGATGAATTCATCTTCTAATGAGTAACTTCAACTTTGATCCTTGAATTCATATCTTAATCCTCACTTTTTCTTATTTAAGTAGGCCTCTTGGTTGCCAAAAAACATTCTCTAGAAGTTCTGGGCTGAGTACAAGTTAAAAACAATTATACCTCTTAGGAAATTCCCAATTTTGTTTACAATAAAGTCTAAACCGCCACAAACGGAATTGGGCCTGGGCCTGGTCATTTCATCTGGACCGGCGCTGGTCCAACACTAGAACTTCATCAGTTTGCACTTTTTTTTGCTCTATTTTTTCATATTACAGCAATGGCTAGGTCAATAATGTTGAGCAGGTGTCGGGTTAACACTGGAAATCCTACAATTTCCTGTACAAAAGTAAGAAAAACACTTTCTACAAGTAAAAGATCAAATAAGAAGGGAAATGACTAGTTATTAAATCAAAAGTATCACAAAACAACCTCATATAACTAGAAAAATATAGACAAATCTAAGCCATATCACATTCCCCTATACTTAAGCTTTGTTTGTCCTCAAGTAAACAAGAATTAAACACTTAGCAAACAGCCTATGAACAAGACAAAACAATTCATCAAATTTATCCATAGCAAATTCATCCACAATAAAGTTGTAACCATCTTCCAAACTTAAACATAAACTCATCATTCATTCAACTCTGTTAAAAACTTACAAACTCATGTATTAAACAAAATAATCCCAAGGCCATCAAAGTTAAGTTAAATGAGCTCATATCCAATATAAGAAAATTATTCCACCCCTTAAGAAAAAATATAGACAACACAATTCCTATAAGTCAAGTCATTTAACCAACTCAAGCATCATGAACTCAATTTTGTACAACCTCAAGTAATGAAATAAGGAAACACTCCCTCTTTTTTTTTTTTTTTAACGACTTACGGAATTGATAACCTCAATTGAATGGATTTCTCTTCATACATCGTATTAGCCCCCTTATAGTCATCCTTATTTTTTAGTATTTTTCTTTCTTTCTTGCATTCTTGCCTTCGGGAGAGCCTCAAGAGAGTGCACTGAATAATACTTGCTACTTCTCTCCATATTAACCCCCTTTTTAATAAAAGATCTTTCTTCTTTTTTTTTTCAAAGATAAAAATATTTTTTTTCTTTTACTTATGTTGTTTTCAACTCACATGTTTTCTTTCCACTCATTGTTTTTCTATGTTTGTTTCCTCACATTCCTTATTCACAATTCAAAGTCAAACAAATTATAAATCCATAACACAAGAATTAATCAACAACTTTTCACATATTCATCATATCCTCCACATTCAAACTTAAGGAATAAAATAAAACTCAAATACCAAATATAACCAAGGTTAACTTAAATTCTCAAGACTTAACAAAATCTAACTTAATGCACAAGTTTACCTTATAATAAAAATCCAATTATAATGAATAACAATTTAATGTCCAAGGTTAAAAAAAATCACACCTATGAAAAATTTAGCCCAAAACAGCCCAAACATGCTCAAAATTTCAAGAAGATGAAAAGAAGATGGAGAAAGCATTAAATTGAATCCCTCCCCTACACTTAAATTGGACATTGTTCTCAATGGCCTAAAGTAGCACAATATAGCTTATTCAAGGGACAAATAAAGATAAAGGGGAAAGAAAATAAGACAAAGAAATACTCTCCATATCCAATATTTGCGAAATCAAAGTTGAATTCATCCCAAAGAGCGAGTTCCTTTGATAATGATGGAGCATTCCTAAATATAAGAAACACAACAAAAAGAATAAAACTAGAATAAAAGAAAAAAGAAAAATAAATAGCTAAAAACATCTAAGAAAAGTTATTAAAATTCAAAGAGAAAAATAAGCAAAAGAAAAGCTAAAGAAATAAGAAAAATAGAAGGTTAGTTATGAGCATCATGGAGTATTAGATCTGATTGTGCCATCTCACTCTCAACTTCTTCAAGGTAGGGCTTAATTAGCGTGCTATTCACCTTGAAAAGGCCCTTGGTCAGATCGGAGATTTCGTTAACTCCAAATGGGCAAACCTTATGTACCATGTACGGTCTCGACCACCTTGATTTTAGTTTACCTAGGAAAAGCCAGAGTCTAGAATGAACAATAGCTCCTTCCTTGAGAGTATGAGAATGGTGAATGTGCTTATCATGCCATCATTTCATCTTTTCTTTGTAAAACCTAGAATTCTCATAGGCGTTACTACGCCATTCAACCAATTTGTTCAATTGAAATAAACACCTTAGTCCTGCAAGCTTAAGATCCAAATTAACAAGTTTAATAGCTTAATAAGCTTCGTGCTCTATTTCCACAAGTAAATGGCAAGACTTCCCATAAACTAGTTTATAAAGGGTTGTGCTTATTGGGGTTTTGTAGGCAGTCCTATAAGCCCAAAGAAAGTCGTCTAATTTAAGACTCTAGTCTTTCCTAGTGTGAATGACCACTTTTTCAAAAATTATTTTGATTTCTTTATTAACCATCTCAACTTGGCCACTAGTTTGGGGGTAACATAGGGTAGCAAACTTATGAGTCACACCTAAATATTTGAAAACTTTCATTAATTGTTTATTACAAAAATGAGTACTTCTATCATTAATAGGTACCTTGGGTACAACAAATCGGGTAAAAAAAATTTTAAGAAATTTGACCACAATCCAAAGAGTCAGGAAATGGTCCCATAAAATTTATTTCCCAACAATCGAAAAACTCATAAGCTTGAAAATTTTGTAATAGCATCTTACTAGATTTAGAGATATTACATGTGTATGACACCTATCACAACTTTTGACAAACCTGTAAGATTTCTTGAAAAGGGTTGGCCAACAAAACCTAGAGTTAAGCACCTTGCGTGCAGCTTTGTTGGCTTGGTAATGTCCTGCAGCAGGTCCTTCATAGCATTATTGAAGAATATGCTGGCTCTCCATGAAATTCATACATCTTCGAATAACTTAATCATCATAACACCTAAACAAGTAGGGATCCTCCCAAAGATAATACTTTGGTTCGGATAAGAATTTTTTTTTTTTTTTATTGTAATGTGATACCTGCAGCCAAGTAGTTAGCAAAATCTACAAACTATGGAGTTTGAGAAGTATTACCTTCAAGGAGAATGAGTTATTTATTTAGAAATTTGTCATTAATTTCTTCTTCTCTTAAAGGATCTAAGCCAGGATACTCCAACCTAGATAAGTGATCCGCAACCAAGTTCTTGATACCGTTCTTGTACCTAATCTCCAAGTTAAATTTCTACAATAATAAAACTCATCTAATCAATCTTAGTTTGGAATCATGCTGGTTAGAAGGTATTTAAGAGCAGAATGGTCAGTATAGACAATGACTATGGACAAAATAAAGTAAGAATGAAATTTATAAAAAATAAAAACTATTACAAGAAATTCTTTTCCCATGGTGTTGTAGTTCTCTTGAGCTCCTGTAAGTGTCTTACTTGCATAGTAGATAGGCTAAAAATGCTTATTCCTCCTCTGTCCAAGCATTGCACCGACTTCATAGTCACTCACATCACACATTAGCTCAAAAGGGAGAGACCAATTCGATATAATTAAAATAGGAGAATGAATCAATTTTTCTTTAATAGCATTAAAAGCTTTGAGACATTTTTCATCAAAATTGGAATAACATCTTTTTCAAGCAAGGAAGTAAGAAGTTTAGAAATTTTTGAGAAATCTAAAATCAACCTTCAATAAAAGCCTGCATATCCAAGAAAACTACGAATATCCTTTACCGAAGTATGGGGAGGGAGTTTCTCAATTTCTTCAATTTTTGCCCTATCAATCTCAATACCTTTCCTTGACAGTTTGAATCCCAATCCAATACCTTTTTGGACCATGAGGTGGCACTTTTTCCAATTAAGCATAAGATTGGTCTTCTCACATATTTGTAAACACTTTTCTCAAATTTCCAAACATAAATCAAAGAAATTACCAAAAACAGAAAAATCATCCATAAATACCTCCATGATATCTCCCACAAGCCCCTCAAACATAGCTATCATACATCTTTGATAAGTTCTTAGACCACTACAAAAACCAAAAGAGATGCAACGATATGCAAAAATACCAAAAGGGCATATAAAAGTTTTTTTCTTTTGATTCACCGATGCTATAAGAATTTAGAAATAATCAAAAAAATCATATAAGAAATAATAGAATTCATATCCAGCTAATCTTTCCAACATTTGCTCAATGAAGGGAAGAGGGAAATGGTCATTCCTAGTGGCTATATTCAATTTCCTATAATCGATGCATACCCTCCAACTAGCTATCATTTTGTGGGGAACAACTTATTTTTGTCATTGGGAGTTACCATTATTCCTCCCTTCTATGACACTACTTGTGTTGGACTTACCCACATGCTATCTGAGATGGGGTAAATGATGACTGGATTTAAGAGTTTAATTACCTCATCTTTGACCACGTCCCTCATGTTAGGATTCATCCTTCGTTAAGGCTGCACTATGGGTTTTGCTCCTTTTTCTAGCAATATTTTATGAGTACAAAAGGAAAGGCTAATTCCTTTGATATCAGTAATCTTTCACGTCGCCCTTTTGTATTTTTCCTAATAGGTCCACCAATTTGGCCTTTTGTTCCCTGATAAAATCCTTGGCTATGATGACTGGTCGTTTTCCTTCATTGGCTAAGAATGCATATTCCAAATGATTGGGCAAGTCCTAGATTTCTAAATCTGATGGCTCATCAATAAAGGATGTTAATCTACCCAAGCTTGGTCAATTACCTCAAAACCGCCCAACTCAACCTTTCCACTATGTCCATAGATGCTTGTGTGTACAACAACTCTAGAAAGGTATTTTCCCATGATTCCTGCATAAAATCTAAAATTAAATTATCAAGAATATCAATTGTAAAACAAGAATCATCGAAAAATATAGAATGTTTAATGCCTTGATTAATTTGCATAATAACCTCTTCATCCCCAACCATAAGTATTAACCTTCCCCCATGAACATCAATTAAAGCTTTAGCAATAGCTAGGAAGGATCTTCGTAGAATTAAAGGAACTTTAGAGTCTTCATCCATGTCAAGAATCACAAAATCTACTGGAAATATAAACCTATCCACTATGACAAGTACATCTTCTACTATTCCTCTAGAATATTTAATGGATCTATCAACTAATTTGATACTCATCCTAGTGGGGTGAGGTTCACCTAGGTCTAGTTTTTTAAAAGATTTATACTAGCACCTAAGTAGCTAATGCGTTGCCAAATGTAATACCACCAATAAGGCAAGGAATAGAGAAACTCCCTGGATCATTTTCTTTTTGAAGTAATCTTCTTTGGTCTTGTAGGATAGCGGAACATTCTTTATTTAATACCACAATGGACAGTTCTTCCAATCTCCGTTTGTTTACAAGTATACTTTTGAGATTTCTTACGTATTTAAGTATGTGTATCAAAGCCTTGCTAAGTGGGAAGTTGATGTGCAACTGTTTGAAGATTTCCAAGAATTTACCAAATTGCTCATCCTTTCTAGCTTTGTGTGTCTTAGCAGGGTAAGGGACTGGTGGTTTAAAACTTTTAGACTTTTCTTGTGTACAGAAATAAGTCGGTGCTGGGTTGCATCCTAGATTGGCACCGGTTCGTCTCTGTGCTCTCCGATTTTTTGTTCAGGTGAAAGTTAGCACGGGGTCTCCTGTTCTGGCCAGTGTCAGGTCTCGTCTATTATGTCTGTCAATTTTCTTCCACTTCTCAAATTGATGGTTGCTGATTCTACCTGTATATCTACCCCTATAGAGACCAAAAGTGATTTTCATTATGAGTCTATCACCAAATCAGTTACATACCAAATTTGTCTTTCTATATTTTAAATCATGGCCTTAAAAATCTAAAAATTTTCATCTCTCTCTTGGAATCATGCGGTGACAATTTTGTTAAAATTTTCCAGCACATTCTCCAAAGTGGTCATCATTTACAGGTCCTGCCCGTTATTTGTTTGGCTCAAACTCTAACTGGCCATAGTACCTACATATGGTATTCCTATTAGATTCATGATTGAGCTTTGAAAATAAATTCCAAAATGTACTTTATACAAAGAAAAATAGAGAGTACACCCTATATAATAGTTAGCACACCAACTCATACGTCACACAACAAATTATGGCACCTATTGAAACAACGAACATATATACATATTCACATATAGACATAAAAATATGGTTAAATCAATGAACTCCAAGTTTTTATGATATTGTCCCCCGGTAATGGCGCCAAAAACTTGATGTGTCAAATTTGAATATATAAAAATTATGCAATTTTATATTGATGTGTAAATTTTGGGTGTATAAAATCATCAATTTTAAATCCATCCCTTAGTCAAGTTTTAATAAAAATATTAATCCTAAAATACACATATGAGCAAGTATACTCATTGTAAGTATAGCATAAGAAATTAACGAGTATCGATCCTCAAAGATAGAACACACTAATCACTTTTCATTCATTGTTTAACTGACCCAAATAAAGTAGGAAAATAAAGCAATATATACAACTCAAGGATGTAAGAATATGCAATTTAAATAATTGCCCTAGAAAACATGAGAATGACCTACTTAGCAACTATCTTAATTCATCATTATCTTGGTATCATGAAGAATTTAAAATAAAGTTCATTCGTTTCCCAAATCATGAATTCACTTATATAGATTACACTTCTTTCCCAAACCATGAAATCACTACCCTTTGATTAAATTAGTAGATTTCTCAATCAAACCAATATAACCAAAAGATGCATTACACATAATTCCTTATAGACATGAAATTAGTCAACAACCCTATACTCTAGACGAAATTAACTATCATTTGATTACCTAAGTTCTTTTATCTTAACTTCGTTTCCCAAGTCCATTAAGCAATAACAAATATGAAATCAATAGAATCAAATCCTAACGTCGTTTCCCAAGTCAATTAGAAGCAAACCTGACTTCATCAATTTCTCCATAATTACAAGTAATCAAACACCAAGAACGATAGAAAATTGATCAAATAGTTAAATTAATGCATAACTCATAAATCCCAAAATATTATCAAATTACAATGAAAACAATGAATACATCAATGTTTAAGAAAAAGAAAACAAAGATAAAAGAAAGCCTTTGTAGACAAGTTTCCTTTTTCTCCTTTGAAGACTCTCTTAAACAATCATTCTTATGTGATGAATCACTCCTTTAATGAGTGCTCTTGGATTCACCTCTCTATGTTGTATATCCAACTCTTGTGTTTACTTGTGCTTTTATAGGCCTCTTGGATGCCAATTTCGTGGCTGAGGAAGTTTTGGCCGAGTATGAGTAGGAAAATACCAAAATCATTGGATAAGTCCTAATTTCGCGTAGAGAATTTTCACCTCCAGAGTTTATCTATTCGACCCACCTGGTGCCAGGTACACTCTATTATTCCCCTATTTTTGCTCTATTTTTTGCCGCTTCTCCTTGGCAGATAGATTGGACCTAGCGCCAGGAAGACTTGCCAAACCTAGCACCAGGTCTGTTCTAGAATTCCCCTAAAGCTTGCTCAATTTCTTCTACTAAAGCAGAGTGTACCCGGCTCCTGGTCCATTGGCTGGCCCTGGTGCCAGGTCTACTCTAGTTGTGTGTACTTTCTACTCGATTTTAACTTAAATCTACATATATTTGCCAAAAAACACCTTTTACAAGTAAAATGTTAAATAGGAAAGAATATACCTAGTTATTACAAAAAAATATATTAAAACAACCTCAAATAACTAGGAAAAGAATGGTGATTTTAGCCCTTATCAATTTTCCCACACTTAAACATTTGCTTATCCTCAAGCAAAATACTTTAGTCCAAGAAAATTCATTAAGAAAACACAAGTTCTTTCTCATTCAAAAATGTCTTTACCATAGCAAAGATCATGTCTTCCTTTTAAACTTTAGATGCAACTTTTCATCATTAGTACCCTTTGAAACCAATACAAACTTTGAAACATTGAACAAGACATCACAAAACTCTTGAAGTCAAATTAATTAAGTGCATACCTTAGTCTAAGAAGATTATTTTACTTACAAGTTAAAATATAGATATTCTAAATCATATAAGTCAAGCCACCTACCGACTCAAGCATTATAAATCTAAAAATTACACACTCAAGTTATGATGTGAGGAAAGCACTCCAATTTTTTTCTCTCTCCACATTTTCAATGACTTAAGGAATTGATAGCCTCAAGTGTATGGATTTCTCTTCACACACCATATTGGCCCCCTTTATAGTCATCACTCATCATTTTTTCTAAGAATTCCTTCTTTCTATGCTCTTTCTTGCCTTTTTGCCTTCGGGATAGAATCAAGAGAGTGCTCCGAATTTACTTGTTACTTCTCCCCATATTGACCCCCTTTTCAGCTAAAGGTCTTCAATGATCATCAATAAGAGCATTTTTTTTTCAATTCACACCAACAACTGTTGGGAAATTTGCCCTCTTAGACTAGATTTCTTATGTAAATATTGAATGTTTTAATAAAAGAATTCATTTTTAGAAATTATTTGTGAATTAACATTTTTATTTGTGCACAATTACGTTTGAAAAGACCTATTGTATTTAAGTAAGTGGTCCATGTGAATAGAGGTCTTTCACAGTAAGGTATGGATCACGGGTTACTTAATACATAAACGTTCATTCTTAACCGATTGATGAGAATGAGAATCTCATCATGTTTAGGTTATTATGTTATGAATTCCAAATGGGGAATGGCTTACCTTTAGCCAGTGAGTAGTCCACTCACTTCATGACATAAGCGTATTTTGAATACGTAGAACAAGACCTATAGTAGTGGTTTCTTAAAGTACTATTTGGTAGAAACCTAGACTACTACTGCTACAGTGTGGACTAGTACTCTACGACTTGAATATAAGTTGGTGGTCTGATGAAGCTGGAAGCATGTACTTTGATATGCTATAGTTGAGGTTCTATCGTAGGACCAATATACTTGCATGTTGGATATGTGTGACTAGTTAGTTAAGACAGACTTGTACAAGATAGTTTCTATACAATATCGCCCCTTGTGGTTGTCTGAATGATCTAATTGTCCAGGGCCCTGCGAAACATGACTTAGATGTTTGCTTTAGGGTAGCTCCCTTGGAAAGCGAAAACACTCCAAGAAGTCGTGGATCATTAGACTAGAAACTTAAGGATGGTATATGTCATTTAGAGAGGGGTTAGTACATTTTTTCCTCTCTAAATGCACGGCGATGTATAGATGGGTATTTTAGTCATTTCACTTGTAGGTCGGAAACTTTGCTAACGCAACATTGTCCTTAGGGTCAATATTTTCTTATGGTGATATTAGAAAATATTTAAAATGTAAAATACATTTATTTATATAGCAGGGGTATTTTGGTCATTTTAGTAGCCAAACCGATGTGTCTTTTAGTCCTCAGAATAGCTCGTAAGTCCTAATTCATTTTGGGTTGAGGAATTGGTCTCAGTTGAAGAAGATTTTATTTTATTCAGGAAGTCTAATTTATTATTAGACTGTAATAAAAATAAATTAAAAAAAGTTGAGAGAAATTTATTATCTGGTTTAATTGGTTAATTAATTATTCAGGACCAAGGTCCAGTTTGAATTATTAGAAAATTAACCTGGGCTTAAACTAGATAGAAAAAGGCTTGTTTAATTATTTATTAGGTTGTTTCTATAAGCTCATGAAATAAATAATTAATGTTTAATTATTTTTTGTTCATTTGGGCTCATTAATTATTTATTGGGTTATTTCTATAAGCCCAGGAAATAAATAATTAATGGTTATTATTTTGGGCTTTTCGAGTCCAAAAAAATAATAAATATTATTTTGGCCCAACAGGCTGGACCATAGGGTTTTTCCAAATACGGTTCATAAGAGTTTAAGGTTAAGCCAAACTCACTCTGTTGATAACATTCGAGTGTTTGAAATATCAGATCTCAAGGGATATTGTTATCAGAGATCAGATATCTTGATTTTGGCAAGAGAGACTCACGTCTTTGAGAAGAAAAAAAACCCATTTTTGTTGTTCAAGCTCTCTCTCTCGCGACCTCTCTTTTTCTCTTGTTATTCTTGATTTTTGCTAATCAATAGCAAAAGAGTCAAGAACATTGAGACTACTACTCCTCGCCTTTTGTTTCACTAACAAGGATTGAGGCAGTGGAATATTCCGAGATTCGGAAAGCTTAGGTATTCATGCAAACAAGGCGAAGTAGGAGGTTAGCGGGATCTTAACTGGAAGCTTCATCAAGCAGGCAAGAAGGAGCTGTCCCTGTGGTTCAATCAATCCTTTCACGGCCTAAGAGGTTAAGGCACACAGAGGTATGGATTAAACGCTTCCATGCTGTTGTTCTTCGTTGTTTTATTTCCTCTGTTTTTTCCATTTCCCGCAGAGCATGCATCCTCTATTTTTCCAAACTACAACAATAGTGTTGTTTTTACTCATTATTTTTTGTCTCAACTCAAATACAAATTTCTTTTCATAATACTCCTCAATTTTTCCTCTTAAAAATCTTTTTTCAACTCTCATTTTTTTTCATCATAACTTAAAGTTAGCAAAATTTAAACTCATAATACAAGAGTTAGCCAATAAACTCTTCCCATATTCATCATATCCTATATATTTAAACTAGAAGAGTTAAATAACATTCAAACACCAATGCATAAACAAGATTAATCCAAATTCTCAAGTCTTGACAAATATCCTATACAATAAAACCAATTTCATCAAAATCCATCTAATAAATGACAAAACTCATATCCCAGTAAGAAAAAGAATTACAACCTTGCTTAATAATAAAACCAATGAATTTTTCAAAAAAGTTCTCACAAAATATATTCACAAAATAATATAGAAAAGTACTTCTTCAACCTTATTCTCCCCCTCCCCGCCTCCCCTCCCTCACTTAAACTGGATATTGTGTTAGTATTGTGCCCTAGAGGTAATCACTTGTACATTGTATATGACATATTTTATTCTAATAAAAGGCATTATTTATCTTACAGTTTCTTTTATTTACTTTAAATAATATAACTGTTCGATAAAGTCCATATTACAACACTGTATTAAGGAAATCATGATAAAGATCATGATATGAGATTCCTACTACACTGGATGGTGTTAATACTTAAATAGTCCCTAATCATAGTATTAATGAGACAGGACATCATTAATGCATTAAGAGTAGCATGTGTTAGACTTCCTGATTTGATCAGGCGGTAGTTCTCATAACCGTGAGTATTGAGATACTTAAAGTTAACACATAGATGCTTGTTAATGGAATAAGTTCATTGGATGACCTAGCTTTGAGATAATCACATGGATAACTATTTAGTGCCAGAGATATAATCTCAATATAGCAAACATGCAAGTATCCTTAGATTTGAGATCTTCGAGGCACTTTGTTTGCTGAGCTTTGTACTTTGATTCCAATCTCGGGAGCTTGATCGAGAGCCGCCTATGGGATAGATATTAGGTATATTGTGAGGTAAACAAAAGTAGTTGAGAGGGTCAATAAAGGATTCACCACTCCTAATAGAAGGGGTAAATATCTCACGGCCACTTGTAGGAATTACTACTCAGAAAGTCCTTAGGCAAGGCGATTGTGTATTGGAAACAATTCCAATTGATACATATCTAGAGTAGTGGGTTCCTGGTACAAGTACTATTGTATTCGGGCCAGAATTAATTCTGGAGAGAGTTGGCACTAATTTCGTACTCCAAACCGAATGAGATATTGTATAGTGAAAGGAGTTAATTGCACTGAAGTTTGTTATTGAAGAGTTCATGTCAAGCCACTGGACTTCCTGCACTCTTGGGTGGTCATGATATGTTGCTAGATACCGCTCATGATCTGGGAATATGGGTTTATTAATTGATGAATTAATAAACCAATCCTAATTAAAATTAATAGGATTAATTTTAATTAATTATGGATTATTAATCTCAAAGACGTTTGGATTAATTCATGTTCACTACTAATTGACCGGGAAACCTAATTGGTCACACACATAGAAGATTATATACTCAAGATGTTATTTGATAATATAATGGGGTTAATTGAGAGAACGAGAAGTTATTATGGACAAATTATAATTAGTAATAATTTATGGTCTAAATTGTAATTGTGAGAGCTTGATGTTTCCAATTACAATTAGGGAATTCTAATAGGATTAGAATTCTCAATTTTAATAGGGTTTTTCAGTTTATATGTATGACATACTCGAAACCTTAGCAGAGGTTGGATTCACGAAAAACCATAGAGACACAACACGCACGATCTTCTCTCTCTCTCTCTCTCTCGTTTTGCTAAAAACGAACCACCATCTTTTTTCTGCTAGCACAGGAAATGTTGGTGCTTGAGTATTCCTCTATGTGGATTACTATTAGAGATAATCACACACTGTAATTATAGTGGTTAGACATTCAACTCACGTGGAGATTGATCACAAGGATTGTTGGATCGCGCCTCGACTTAAAGAAGAAATTTTGTTCTTTGAACGATCAAACAAAGGTAATGTTGGGATTCGTGGACTCCTAAACGCGAAAACATCTACGAATCCCTCCCGAGGACCCAAGTAAACGATTAAGAAGATGTAAACGATTAAGAAGATCTAAGCTTTAAGAGTTACCTCTGGTTGCTGTAATCGAAATCCTTCGATTCTGGTTGCGCTGTTGTACGCTCGACCCGAACAATCACCAGACGCTGCAGTATGCGAACGTCCTCTATGGATACACACCGCGAACTCACTCGATACCCGGGGAGTGCTAGCGCCTAGGGTTTAAGAGGTTTTTTTTTTCCTCTGGTAGAGAATGGCACGAATGTTCTCAACCGAAAAATTGGACTATCGAAAGACGGCTAGGGTTTTCTTAAAAAACCCTCGAACCTCTTAGAGTCCAACCCTAATCATATCTTATCATATTCTAATTTAAATTCAAATTAAATTAAAACTGATATGATAAGATTCTGCCATTATCTCGGTAATTTAACTAATTATTTTACCGAGTCAGATTCTTATAATCTGGATATCATCCAGATTCATCGAACCTGGTCACCAGAAAAATAACCTAACAAGTTCGCTTATTGTGTGACCCTATAGGTTCATTTAACACTGGCAGCGTGCCTAAATCGTATTTAAATGGCCCACAAGTTATAAGCGGTTTCTAGCAAAACATTATAACTATCCAGGTTAAATGAAGATCGGTGATCTCTTTGAACCAAACCATAATTTTATATTTAGTCCCTTTGTCACACGATATCCGGATTAAGCATAAGGCACTGAGCATGTCATCCTTATTAAGCTTAATCAATTATTTCTTGATTTCATAGTAGATCTGTTCAAACAAATGATATCAATATCTTAGATTGATATATTTGAGCACGGCCATGCATTTTTAACAAGTCTAACTTATCAAGGGGCCCATGGATATCTCTCACATAATTGAGAGGGACAAATTCCTTCACAATCAATCATATTCCTCTCCTTGATTTATTTTATATCCAACAAGTAGTCTAATTTATTATCTCGGTTAAAGACAACTTTAGACAATGTCAAAATATAGAATTTATCAAGTAAGAAACTATGATGAATTTAGGTCGAAGGACTTTCAATATTATTATGGCTAGAAAGTACTTATGACATATTCCATGAAGTACTCTCACAGTGGGTCATGTCCAATACAATGTTCTCTAACATTTATTTATGTCTTGACTCGATATCACAAATATCCATGGCCATAGAAACATAGCCATCAAGTCACAAACATACTAATCTTAATTTATTATTATTCCAATAATAATAATCGATCGAGGACAGACTTTAGAATAGTCATTGTATTCATTGTAGGGTTTTACTATCAAGTCACGTACTTGATGACCAACAAAACAAAACTCACTATTCATGGAAAGGAAAGCCTCATATTATTATATAAAACATAATGACAATTGTATAAGTACAAATTGACTCTAGGGCATATCCCCAACAGGTAAAAAACTGCTACTTTTATTGTCTTTATGTCTTGTTTTCCACACATAGGCGGTTCTTGGGATGGTATCTCGTTTATTTTCCGCTAAGCCGTATAGGATACGAGCCTAAGTTACCCAATACATTGTCCTCAATGGTCAAATATAAAGTAATAAAAGTACAGCTAAAAAGACCAAGATGAATAAAGAAGAAGAATAAAGGAAATAAGATACTTCCATTACATTGTTGTGCCACCATGTTTGAATCCACCTCAAGAAAGGGTCATTACAAGAGTACCTACTAAAATAAAAGAAACAAAACAAAGAAGAAAAAAAATAAATCTAAAAAGAGAAAGTAAAAAAATAAAAGAAAAGAAAAGACAAAAAAAATCACTAATAAAAAAGGGTGACATCGAGATGTTCTAAAGTGCCAAGTTCTTCACCTACATAGGGTTTCACTCAATTCCCATTAACCTTAAATAGTCCCTTGGTTGGGTGTGACATCTTAATAACGCCAAACAAGAAAACACGGTGTATCTCATATGGTCCCGACCATCTAGACTTCAATTTTTCCAGAAAGAGTCTAAGCCTAGAGTTAAATAATAACACCTTATCTCCTTCTTTGAAATCTTTAGGAAAATGAATATGTCTATTATGCCACCGTTTCATCCTATCTTTGTAAAGCACGAATTATGGTAAGCCGTATTTCACCACTCATCTAGTTCATTGACTTGGAGCAATCTCCGTTGACCTGCAAGTTAAAGATCAAAATTGACAATCTTAATCGCCCATTGTGCCTTATGTTCAACCTCCACAAGTAGATTGCATGATTTTCCATACACTAGTTTCTAAGATATTGTACCAATCGGAGTTTTGAAAGTAGTCCTATACGCCCAAAGGGTGTCATCTAACCTCAAACTCTAATCTTTTCGGGTATGACTAACCACATTTTCCAAAGTTCTTTTCAATTCTCTATTAACCATATCAACTTGGCCACTTGTTTGGGGGTGATAGGGGGTAACAAACTTATGAGTAACCCCTAAATGTTTAAGCACTTTGTCCAATTGCTTATTACAAAAATGTGTGTCCCTATCACTAATGAGGACCTTGGGGATGCCAAACTGGGTGAAAAGTTTTTTTAAAAATTTTACAACAACTTGTGCATCATTAGTAGGCAAGGTTTTCGCCTCAACCCACTTTAATATATACTTAATCACAACCAAGATATATTTGTTGCCCAAAGAACTAGGAAAAGGGCCTATGAAATCAATCCCCCAACAATAAAAAATTTCACAAGCTTGAAAAAATTGTAAAAGCATCTCATTAGATTTAGAGATATTACCTGTACGTTAACACCTATTACAACTTTGAACAAATCTATGAGAGTCCTTGAAGAGTGTAGGCCAATAAAAATTGAACTCAAGTACCTTTCTTGTGGTGTTGTTAGCTTGGTAGTGGCCTCCCGCGGTTTCTTCATGACAATGTTTCAAGATATTGATGCTTTTCACGAAATTCACATATCTTCGAATGATTTGATTTGCACAACACCGGAACAAGTATGGATCATTCCAAAAGTAATGCTTTACTTCGGAGAGGAATTTCTTCTTTTGTTGTGCATTAAAATCTTTCGAAAGAATTCCTGCAACCAAGTAATTAGTGAAATCCACATACCAAGATAGCTAAGAAATCTCACCATCAGCAAGTAAAAGTTGTTCATCCTAGAAGGTGTCATTGATATCTCCCTCGGCTAATGACTCAAGATTGGGATTTTCTAACCAAGACAAGTGATCCAGGGCCAAATTTTTTGCTCCCTTTTAGTCCGTAATCTCCAAGTCAAATTCCTGCAATAATAAAACCTATCTTATCATTCTTAGTCTGGAATCATGCTTGTTAAGTAGGTACTTAAGGGCAGAATGATCCGTATACACAACGACTTTGGACAAAACAAAATAAGAACGAAATTTATCAAATGCAAACATAATGACGAGCAACTCTTTCTCTATTGTGGTGTAGTTTTCTTATACCACTGTAAGAGTTTTGTTTGCATAGTAAATTAGTTGAAAGTGCTTATTCTTTCTTTGTCCAAGCACTGTGCCACATAGTCACTTGCATCACACATTAGTTCAAAAAGGAAAAGACCAATCAAGTGCAATTAAAATAAAAGAATTAATCATTTTTGTTTTAAGCACATTACAAGCATTGAGACATTTTTCATCAAAATAAAAAATATCATCTTTTTCAAGTAAAGAAGTAAGAGGTTTAGAAATCATTAAAAAATCCAAGATAAACCTCCTATAAAAACATGCATGCCTAAGAAAGCTTGGAATTGCCTTCACGGAAGTTGGAGGAGGGAGTTTCTCTATTGCCTCAATTTTGGCCCTATCAACATCAATACCTTTTCTTGAAATCTTGTGTCCCAATACTATATCTTCTTGCACCATAAAGTGGTCTCAATTAAGCATGAGGTTAGTCTCTTCACATCATTGAAGTACCTTTTCCAAATTGGCCAAATACAAATCAAAAGAATCACCAAATTTTTTTTAAAAAAAAATCGTCCATAAATACCTCCATGATATCTCGCACAAACCCTTTGAAAATAGCCATCACACATCGTTGGAATATTCTGGGGCCATTGCAAAGACAATAGGCATACGTCGATATATAAAAGCACCAAAAGGACATGTAAAAGTAGTCTTCTCTTGATCCTCAGGTGCTATGAAAATTTAGAAGTATCCGAAAAAACCATCTAAGAAGCAATAAAACTCATGTCTGGCTAACCTTTCTAACATTTGGTCAATGAAAGGGAGAGAAAAATGGCCCTTCCTAGTTGCCTCATTCAATTTCTTATAATTAATGCACACCCTCCAACCAACTATTAATCTCATTGGGATCAACTCATTTTTTTTTATTAGGGCTCACAGTCATTCCTCCCTTTTTTGGTGCCACTTGTGTTGGACTAACCCAACTACTATCAGAAATAGAATAAATTATGTTGGAATCTAAGAGTTTAATCACCTCACTTTTTACCACATCATTTATGTTTGAGTTCAACCTACGTTAGGGTTGCACTACAGGTTTAGCTTATTCTTCCAATAAGATTTTATAATTACAAAAGGAAAGGCTAATTCCCTTAATATCCGTAATTTTTTATGCAATAACTCCATTTTATTTTCCCAATAGACTTAGCAATTTGGTATTTTATTCATAAGTAAAGTTTTTGGCAATAATCACGGGCAGTTTTTCACCTTTTGCCAAAAATGCATATTCTAAGTACTCGGGGAGGTCTTTCAAATCCAATTCTGGTGGTTCCTTAATGGATGACTTCATCCTTCCCAAACTTTTTTTTTTTTTCTCTCAAATTTATCCAACCTATGGCCCTCAACTAAATCCTCCAAATATGCAATGGATTGTTCCATATAACCTTGGACAAATGATTCCTACACAAAATCAAAGATAATTTCATCAAGAATATCAACTCTTAAACATGAATCATCACAAGAACTAGGATGTTGCATGCTTTTGTAAATTTTTATAATGACTTCCTCATCCCCAACCCTAAGTGTCAATTTTCCTCCATGAACATCAATTAAAGTTTTAGCAGTTGCTAAAAAGGGTCAACCTAGGATTAATGGAATTTTAGAATCTTTATCCATATCAAGAATTACAAAATCCACTGGGAATATGAATTTATCCACTTTAACCAAGACATCTTCAATTATTCCTTTAAGATATTTGATAGATCGCTCCATAAGTTGAATACTTATCCTAGTAAGCTTGGATTCACCTAGGCCTACCCTTTTGAAAGTTTTATATGGTAACAAATTAATACTAACACCTAGGTCGACTAAGGCATTGCAAAATGTAAGAATACCAATAAGATAAGGAATAGAAAAACTTCCTGGATCACTTTCTTTTCATAGCATAGTCCATTGGTCCTGTAAGATAGCTGAACACTCTTCATTTAATACCACAGTAGATAATTCCTCCAACATTTTTTTGTTCACAAGCTTGCCTTTGAAAAATTTTATATATTTGGGCATATGCACTAAGGCTTCACTAAGTAGGATATTTATGTGCAGTTATTTGAAGATTTCCAAAATCTTGCCAAATTGTGCATCTTTTCTTGCTTTGTGTGTGTGTGTGGAGTAGGGTACCTATGGCTGAAAATCTGATTTTTTAGGTTATTTTTCGAAAGGTTTAACGATAGGGGTTAGTTCCGGCCCATCTTCTTTAGATAGTTCCAGTTCTATGTTGGGATTGGGCAGCTCCTTACCACTCCTTAGGGTTATGGCAGTTGAATCATATTGTGCTTCTACCCCTAATAGCGACTTTATCACTAAATCCGTTAAAAATCAAATTTGCCTTTCCATATTTCTAACCATGCCCTCAAATTTTTTCAGTGTGTCACCTATCTCAAAAAAACGCTTTGTTAAATGGATGGCAAATTTTTTCAACACCCCTTCTAAGGCAATGGAGTCGAATGGTTGAGATGTTATCCCATGAGATATGTTAGGATACCGGCCCAAGCTCCAATTTGCCATCCTACCAATATAAAATAACTGGTTAGTATCATATATACACATCATAATATGAAAGCAAGTTAGTTAGTTAAGGTACATGTTCACAAATTAAATTACAAGAAGTTATACCGTATAGAAACATTTAAGTACACTTACACAAGAAAACAGAATACAACACCTAGTCATACAAGGAACATATATACATATTCACATATTTACATATAAACATAGTTAAATCAACAAAATTCAAGCTTTCATGATATTGTTCCCCGACAACGGCACCAAAAACTTGATGCGTAAATTTTGGATGCATAAAATCATCAATTTTAAATCCATCCCTTAGTCAAGTTTTAATTAAAATATTAATTCCAAAATACACATGTGAGCAAGTATACTCATCGCAAGCATAGTATAGGAAATTAACGAATATCGATCCTCAAAGGAACAAATACACATTAATCACTTTTCATTCATTGTTTAACCGACCCAAATAAAGTGAGAAAAGACCCAAAAAAAAAGAAAAATAAAGTAATATATACAACTCAAAGATGTAAGAATATTCAATTTAAATACTTATCCTAGAAAACATGACAATGACCTACTTAATAACTATCTCAATTCATCATCATCTTGACATCATGAAGGAATATAAAGTAAAGTTCAATCGTTTCCCAAGTCCTAAATTCACTATATAGATTCTACTTCTTTCCCAATTCATGGAATCACTACCCTTTGATTAAATTAGCAGATTTCCCAATAAAACTAACATAACCAAAAGATATATTAAACCTAATTCCTTATAGACATGAAATTAGTCAACAACCCTATACTCTATGCAAAATTAACTAACCTTTGATTACCGAAATTCTTTGATCTTAACTTCATTTTCCAAGTCTATTAAGTAATAACAAATATGAAATCAATAGAATCAAATCAACTCCTAATGTCGTTTCCTAAGTCAATTAGAAGCAAACCTAACTTCATCAATTCCTCCATAATTACAAGTAATCAAACACCAAGAATGATCGAAAATTGATAAAGTAGTTAAATTGATGCATAACTCATGAATCCCAAAATATTATCAAATTACAATTGAAACATTAAATACATCATTGTTTAAGAAAAAGAAAATAAAGGTAAAAGAAAGCACTCATAGACAAACCTCCTTCTTCTCCCTTGAAGACTCTCTTAAACAATTCTCCTTATGTGGTGAATCTCTCCTTTAATGAGTGTTTTGAATTGTAACTCTTGAATTCAACTTTCTATGTTGTATATCCAACCTTTATATTTACTTGTGCTTTTTATAGGCCTTTTGGATGCCAATTTCATGGCTGAGGAAGTCTTAGCCAAGTAGGAGTAGGAAAATATCAAAATCATTGGATAAACCCTAATTCCGCATACAGAATTTCCGCTTCCAGAGCATACCTGGCGTCGAGTACCTTCGACCCACCAGTCGCCAGGTGCACTCTATTCTTCCCCTATTTTTGCACTATTTTTGGCCACTTCTCCTTGGCAAGCAGACTGGACCCGGCGCCAAGTGCACTAGCCAGACCTAGCACCAGGTCTGTTTTGGAATTTCCCTAAAGCTTGTTTAATTTCTTCTGCTAGAGCAGAATGTACCTGGCGCCTAGTCCATTGGCTGGACTTGGCACCAGGTCTACTCTAGTTGTGTGCACCTTCTGCTTGATTTTAACTTAAATCTGCACATATTTGCCAAAAATACCTTTTACAAGCAAAATGTCAAATAAGAAGAAATATGTCTAGTTATTACAACAAATGTATCTTAAAACAACTTCAAATAACTAGGAAAAGAATGGTGATTTTAGCCCTATCATGTATCCATTCTTAATCAAGTTTAGATTAAAATGTTAACCCCAAATCACACGTATAAGAAAGTGCACTCATCATTAAGTATAGTTTAAGAAATTAACGAGTATCGACCCTCAAGGAACAAGTACACACTAATTACTTCTCATTCACTGTCTAACCCACCAATTTGAGTGACAAAAGAGTGAAAATAAAAATAAAGATTACAGATCTAATATATACACAACTCTTGGAGAGAAAAATATATAATTAAATAGTCATTTTTGAGAACATAATATGAACTATTTAACACCTATCACAATCAATAATTGTCTTGGGATTATGAAGGAATAAAGATATAATTCACTTCTTTCCCAATCTATGGAATTACTATCTTCTTATTAAATTAGCGAATTTCCCACTCAAATCAATATAATAAAAAAGATGCATTAAACTCATTCCTCATGAATATCCCTATATTTTAGACAATATAAATATAAAATTAGCCAATAACCCTATACTCTAAGTGAAATTAACTAATATTTTATTACCTAAGTTCAATTCTTAACCTTCTTTCCTAATCCAGTTAAGATAACAATTATAGAATTAATTAAATTTAACTCAATTCTAACTTCATTTTCCAAGTCCATTAGAAAGGAGATTCAACTTTATCAATCCACCAAAAAAAATAAATAATTAAATACCAAGAATAACAATTAATTGATCAAAGGCTAAATAAATTACAATATTATGAATTCAAAAATAACATCCAAGTACAATTAAAACATTAATTTCATCATTATTCAAAGAAAAAGGAAACAAATATCTTAGAAAAAAACTCATAGACATGCACCCTTCTTCCTCCCTTGAAGACTTCCTTGAAACAATACTCCTTTTGTGATGAATTCCTCTTCTAATGAGTAA